>NW_023591619.1:1717755-1810425 GCF_014843425.1 Jatropha curcas | reverse complement strand
TCACCTAGGAGTTTGTTCACCCACTCTTCCAAGAAATTAAGCACCACCATGCCATAGAAAAACGTAGCCAGATGTAGATTTTCTTACTGTCTTGGCATCCAGCGAAATCAGGAATTCAGTATACCAATGGATTCTTCCAAGCTGTAATTTCGATCTCCCCTAGTATGTGAGCATATGTCCCTTAGTCCTCTTGAGATATCTCATGACTCTTTTGGCTGCTTTCCAAGATCCATTCCTGGGATTGCTGAGATACTTCTGCCTAACATGCCAACGTATAAAAGAAGATGTCTAGACGAGTACAATACTTGTAACACAGTACATAAGACTTTCCTATAGCTGACGGACATACGGAACCTCTTTGCATTTCCTGAATTTCAAGGTTCCACTCTTATTCGGGAACATTGTTTGATTACTAAATTTATCTACCTTTTGCATATAGGGCGTATCCAATGGTCTAAGAATTCTTGTGGCATACTAAATCTCTTGAGCAGCTTTATCAATATAGCTTCTTTTGTGATAATCAAGAATTACCTCCGAGACACCGGTCTCGATGTATCTCCTGAATGCCCTAAAATACACAAAAAGAAGCTTCACCCTAAAGTACTTTTCTCTTCAAAATGCGTTTTGAAAGGAAAAACTTTGGTTTCACGTTGCAGCAAAGACTTTACAATTTAGTAGCGAAGAAAGTTATTGTCATTCCCACATACTAAGACCAAAAAAATAAAATCTAACTCCCCACTGACAACTCTATGTGTACACACAATTTTTCACACGAAGCATTTGCCTTCAAAAATCCTTTGCCTCAAAGCCAAACGAGACAATTACTTAGTTGAACTTAAAGTACCATTGACGAGAAGCTCGCTTGAGTCCATAAATGGATTTCTTTAATTTGCATACCAGATGTTTTGGATCTCCAATTACAAAATTTTCTGGTTGCACCATATATATTGTTTCATCAATGTTGCCATTGAGAAACGTAGTCTTAACATCTATTTGATGAAGCTCAAGATCAAGATTTGCAACTAAGTCCATGATTGTCCTAAAAGAATCCTTCGAAGAAACTGGAGAGAAGGTTTCTTTATAGTCAGTCCCTTCCTTTTGAGTAAAGCCTTTTGCTACAAGACGTGCGTTATATCTTTCCACATTACCTTGAGAATCCCTTTTGGTTTTAAATATCCATTTGCAACCAATGGGTTTCTTTCCTTCAGGTAATTGAACAAGATCCCAACAGGTCAAGCCCTTGAACAAGTGAGTTTGCAACCAATGGGTTTCTTTCCTTCAGGTAATTAGACTTATACTCTTCGTTCATTGCCTCAATCCACTTATGAGAGTTAGAACTCTGCATGGCATGATAGAAACTAACTGGATCATCATCTATCATGTTCTACAGTATCCTCATGTTCCTGAAGAAACACTATATAATCATCTGGAATAGCACTTCTTCTTTCCCTAGTAGATCTCCTCAGAGGCATTTGAACAGGCTCTAATTCTTGAGGTTGTTGAATTTGTTCTTGAGGAAGAATAGCATTGTCTTGAATTGGATCTTGAACAGAAGCAACTGGAGTCTGTACGCTATCAGAAACAACAAAAGGAATGAGAATCGAATCATCCTTACTTGATTCCTCTTCAAAGACAATGTTTCTTTCTTTCATCCTTACTTGCATTCCTCTTCACAAGACAATGTTTCTTTCTTTTATTTCTCCCCTCAAAATCAAACATCCTCAAAAAAATGTTTGCAATTTCTCCGTTCAAAAAACAAAATTCTGAAGTAGGATTATAAAACTAGTAACCCCTAGACCCGCTCAGAATAGCCAAACAAAGTACTGCTGATAGTTTTAAGAGGTCCAGTTTTGTTTCATTCGGACTTGTAATGGGGCTTTTGCTTCAGCTGGACATCTCCAAACATGAAAGATGCTTTAGACTAGGCTTAACGTCCCAGTCCACAAGTTCATTAAAGGTGTAATTTAGCAACTGCCTTTAGATGGGATCCTATTGAGAAAGATAAGCTGCTCTCGTCCATTTTTAACGCTTCACCCCCACAGAGACTTCTGTAAAGTAGAAGACTAATCATTACTTCCTTACATATCCATAAAGAAGCATAAGAGTCCTATTACGTCTCTCAGATACACCATTCATGCTGGGAGTACCAGGCATTGTATATTGAGGGACAATTCCACATTCCTGTAGGAAAAGCGAAAAGGTCCTGGACGTTGTTCGCCTGAACCGTCATATTTACCATAATATTCACCACCACGGTCAGATCGAACAGATTTAATCTTCTCTCCCAGTTGATTTTCAACTTCAGCTTTATAAGATTTAAACACGTCCAAAGACTCAGATTTTTCATGAATGAGATATAAGTAACCATAAAGAGAATAGTCATCAATGAATGATATAAAATATCTTTGGCCATTTCTAGCTGCTATAAAATATCTTTGGCCATTTCTAGCTGCAATATGGAATGGACCACAAATATTTGTATGAATCAGTTCTAAAACATTGGATGACCGAATGGCACCTAGTCTCTTTTGTTTAGTCTGTTTTCCTTTAATACACTCAATACAATCCTTTAATACACTCAATACAAGAATCCAAACCTGTGTAATCAAGTGTATCTAAGATACCATCAGAAACAAGACGCTCAATCCTTGATTTGGATACATGACCCAAACGTCTATGCCAAAGTACAACTGAGTTATCAATATTCAATTTTCTTTTGGTACCTCTTGTAGTAACATGCAGGGATTCATGATAACTAGTATCAATGTCTAACATATATAGATTATCACATTCATTCAAGCAACCAGTGTAGGGATTCATGATAACTAGTATCAATGTCTAACATATATAGATTATCACATTCATTCAAGCAACCAGTACTCAAAACTTTTGAATTCATAGATAAAGTGAATACACTGTCTCCAAAAGAACAATGAAAACCAGATTTGTCCAAACAGGAAACAGAAATCAAATTCCTTCTAAAAGAGGGAATAACAAAAGTATCTATAAGATCCAAAAAATAGCCAGTACTTCCTCTACTTCAACCGGATCGCCATTTCCCACATAGACGTATCTTTCACCGTCAGTTGGCTTTCTATAGTTGAGGCAGCCCTGCAATGAAACACTTATATGAGCGGTAGCACCAAAATCCATCCAATAAGTGTTTTTAGGCTTGAAGTATTAACTTCACAACAGACTAAAAAAACAAGGCTAGGTACTTTACCCCCAAGGTACTTACCCCTCTTTGCAAGCCAATTAGCAAATTTAGGACAGTCCTTTCTCAAGTGATCCGTCTTTCCACAAAAGAAGCATTTTGGCACATAAGGCTTCTTTTGTACTGGATCTACAGCAGTAGCAACAGCAGGTTTCTCAATAGCCTTTTCAACAGTCTTTGCAGAAGGCCTCTTTCTTTTCTTGTTCTTGCCCTTCTCAGCTGAAGAAACAAAATGAGCACTCTCTCTTTTGTTAGAATTCATCTTTTCCTCCTCATCAACACAATGAGAAATGAGCTCGTTAAGAGTCCATTTCGGGCTGACCAATTATAGGAAGCCTAATTTGTCCTAGGAAGTCCTAATTTGTCCATACTGAGAAGGAAGAGAATTCATAACCAAATGGACTAAAAGGTCATCTGGTAAAGCCATCCCCAGCGACTTCAGTCTCTTTGCAATCTGAGACATGCTAAGAATATGCTCCCGAACACCACCATTGCCAGCAAACTTCATAAAGGTTAATTTTCCTAAAAGTGTTCCCACTTCGGCTTTGTCATTCTTGACATAAGCCCTCTCCAGCTCGGCAAGATAGTTTTGAGCATTGTTCTTTTTAGCTGAGACAGAGTCTCGAACATGTTCTGGGACTCCTTTCTGCATGATCATCAGACCTAAGCGATTAGAACGCTCCCACTTCTCATACTGAACCCTTTTGAAACATTCAGTGCTCGTATCAGTAAGAGAGGAGCAGGTTCGTCCATCCTGAATGCAAGATCCAAATCCATACAGCCCAGAAAGATCATAATGTCTGATTTCCAAGACTCAAAATTTGATCCCTTAAGTTTAGGGACACAATCAGGATTAAATGACATGTTAGCTGACATCAGAGAAAATAAACAAATAGATAAGTATAAGCTCACAATTCACAAATGAAACAATTCACATAAGTAGAGATAAAAATGGAAATAAGATACAGACTCAACATTAATATTCTCATCTTTGGATGTAAAATATTCACTTGTAATTAGTATCTCAACGCAGCAATCAAATATTGATAACATAGTCCTGACAAATAATAAATCTTCCTTTGGACCGATATATCATTGTCATGGAAAATAATCAAACAATTATCACATACTTATTGCAATAAATTAATCTTCCTTTGGGCGATATAGGTAGAGCTTTGCCTTCTTTGGAAAAAATATTCCAAACAATTATTCACATATTTTTATGGCAAAACATGTGTATTCCAAAACTCAGCAAGGATAGCACCCCACACCTTTCATTTTGGGCCGATTACCGACCTCTCTATCCGCAACGAATTCTTCTATCTATATACACCTGTCTATATTCTAAAATAAATCCAATTTCATAAGCCAATTAAGAGGTCACTTTTGGGTGACTTATTGATCAAATCAATTTATTTCAACTCTCAAATATCAAACAACAATAGGGATCTTTAATCTCCTCACTCCAAAATATTTAATCTCAAAGTGTAGCACCAAAATTAATTCATTTAATTTGTGAATTAAAACAAAACACCAAACTTAACTAACTTAGTTACAGAATTGATCTTTGTTCTAAATTACTTTCAATATCTAAAAAAAATTTTTATTTTAGCCCAAAATATAGGTAGTATATATAATTATATAGTAATATTTAAGTCACTAAATTAACCCAACCTCCTCCCGAGGACTTAAGTTTAATTTTAAAATTTGGGGACTTAAAATTAAATTTTGTGAATAAATAAATAATTAAGGCTTCGTGGTGGCGTGTTATCTAATTTAATTTAAATTATATTTTTTTCATGGGTCTGATATTGAAACAATAAACAGAGAGAGGTTAGGCATAACAAGATTAAGTGATCTGCTAAATAAATTTGAATAAATAAAGTTCGGGGGTCTAATTTAATTAAATATATTTCTATGGGTCTATATGAAAAAAAACAGAGAATTAGGGGGCCTAATACGAAAAACAGAAAATTAGGGGCCTAATACGAAAAAACAAAAAATTAAGGGCCTAATACAAAAAAATAGAAAATTAAGGGCCTAATCTGAAATTTTCCAAGGATCTAACCGTAATTTTCCATCCCTAACCTTAAAAACAAAAAACGATCAGAGACAAGCTCCTTTCCGCCGACTCTCTCCAAAGAAACCAGAAAATTTGGCCGCCGACTCTCTCCACCTGCCGTTCCAGCCCCAAAGAAACCAGAAAATTTGGCCGCCGACTCTCTCCACCTGCCGTTCCAGCCCCTTTCCGCCGCCAACACCACCAGTTCTAACCAAAGACAAGCTCCGATCGCCATTGGACGGTGAACGACAGCCAAGGGAGTCAAAACCAGTGTTGAAATCACAAATCCCTAAACCGACAATTTAGTATATTTTAACTGCGTTGTGGATCCCTTCAACATGTAGGATCCACACACTTTTGAAAAAAAAAAAAAGAAAACATGTTCTTTAAAAAAAAGCAAGAAAAGAAAAAGGAAAATCAATAATTACATATAATTGTTGAGAGAGTGAATGAGTTATACATGGCTTATTTATTAACCTCTTCTGTCAATAAAGATAGCGAAGCCTCAAGCAAAGCATACAGCAGAAAGAAAAAAAAAAAAAAAGTAAAGATAGAGTTATCTAGTTTTAGGTAAGTATTTCCCACGTGCTGAGGTATATGATATCACCGACTCATCTAAGGAAACAACATAGGAAGAGCAAATTACAATCACATATAAAAAGAAATTAAAAGTAGCAAGTAAGTCCTTTACAAATATCAATTAAGCATCCAAAAACATTCTAATAACAATTGTGTCCTAACGACTACCCCTCTCTGAAGTTGAACTTGTCCTAAACTTGGAAATCTAGAAATTGTTTTTGATGAAAGAACGACAGAAAAGAAGTGTGACTAGATCTAGTTATCCTAATTTGGACCATGAATGTACGTTTAATTTTTTGAAAGTTAGTAGTAATACTTTTTCTTCAACATAAATATTAAGTTAAGATTAAATGCATAAATTCGCTCGTGTAGTCTATGTAAAAATCTTGTGGTACTAGAGCTATTTCTTTCAGACTTCTTTTGAGTTAGAATAATACTACACCGGTTCCTGAATACTTGTCACATTTGAGAAAATACTACGTTTTAAAATATTTATCACATTTGTAGTTTCAAAAAATAATAATTTTTTTTTATGTTTACCTTTGTATATGATCGATAATCATTGCTTCAATTCCTCAAAAATTTGATGTTTGGATATATTCAATTAAGGGTAATTTAGTCAATTTACTGAATAATTTATTATAACTTAGACAATTTAATGATTTTCTTAAACCACGTGAAATTCCAAATGTAATAAATATTTAAGAAAGAAGGTAGTATAAAGTCGTACAAAAATATAAAATTGAGATGATAGAAGCAAGGGAGAGAAAAATTGACTAACTGAAATATATTGAAAATTAGTAAGACATGGAAAACACCATAGATTTTTCTTCTATCGAGAGAAAAAATTAATGAGGGTAAAGTTGTCAAAACAGCTAATTGTATTATTATTTTATAATTAAATGTTAAAAGTGAAAAGTACAATTATATCTCTATTTGTGCCAGCTCAATTTGAGCTATTTAGCATGATCCTTAAATTGATATACTCAAATTAAAATCAGATTAAGTTACAATTAATTAAGTCTAAGATTTAATATGGACTTTATTAATTTTATTTGATTTTGTACATAAAATTAAATTAACCAGCTCCAATTTGAGCCTATTTAGATTTGAATCCTTAATTTGATATACTCAAATTTAAAATCAGATTAAGTCTTACAATTAAGAGCTATTTAGCATGATCCTTAAATTGATATACTCAAATTAAAATCAGATTAAGTTACAATTAATTAAGTCTAAGATTTAATATGGACTTTATTAATTTTATTTGATTTTGTACATAAAATTAAATTAAGTTAATAAACTAAAATTGAAATAAAATCAAATTAAATTAATATACTAAAATTGAAATAAAATTAAGTTAAAATTGATTAAGTTCACTCTTTAACATGGACTTTATGTTATGTGATTTTATCTCACATCTCCTTTCACTTAGTTAATGGCCAAATGCATAATCTCACTCCTTAACTATTTTACTTTAACTATTTGCCTCCCTGAAATTTGCGAAAGGCCTATTATACACTTTAATTTATGTTTTTTGTAACTATTATATTCTTTGATACGTAATAAAAAAATTGTGTGAACTTAAATGTAAATAAAAGCATAAACCCTTGAATTTTGTCCAATATGGTAAAAACATCGTGGTTTTCTTAAAATCATTTTAACTTTATCTCTCATTCTCTCTCTATGTTTCTCCTTCTCTCTCTCTCTCTCTCTCTCTCTCTCTCTCTCTCTCTCTCTTCTCTCTCTCTCTCTCTCTCTCTCTCTCTCTCTCTCTCTCTCTCTCTCTCTCTCTCTCTCTCTCTCTCTCTCTCTCTCTCTACATATCTATGTCGAACTGTTCTCTTCTTCTTCTTCTTCTTGGAGAAATAGATTATTGTATTTTACACCTAATTAAATTAGATTATATGCCTAGTAAACGATAATAACTAGTTTCAACAAAGCCAAATTTTTCACTTATTTAAAAACTATGATATGTGCCTAAACAGTATAATTTTACTTAAACATGGAGCAAACTAAGATAATTTATACTAAAAATTTTAATTTATTTTTTCTTTTTCTTTTTCTTTTTTACTTGCCCTGCCCCCTTATGTGTGATGTGACATTAGAATTCAAGTGAGCAAAAGATAGACACAATCACGTTAATAGATGACAAGTGACAAGACAGGAAACCAATTCAAAATAAATATACTACTACCTACTATATTAGTGACAAGACAGGAAACCAATTCAAAATAAATATACACTTAAACTACTACTATATTTGCTTACGACAAATTAAGGAAACCAATTCAAAATAAATATACTACTACCTACTATATTAGTGACAAGACAGGAAACCAATTCAAAATAAATATACTACTACCTACTATATTTTTACACAAATTAAAAAATATAATTAAAAAATAATTTAATTCATATAATTTTTTTATTATATCCATTTTAAATAATATATGAGTATTAAAATAATAAATATTAGTTAATGAGGGCTATTGAGAATAAGTTAATTTAATAAGGATACAATAGACAATTCAAGAATTAATTATAATGCAAAAAAGAAAAGTGAACTATATTTTAAGGCAAATGAAAAAGAAAATATGAACTATTTTTTTGAGATAGAGAGGATATATATGATTATTTTTAAAATTATGTTTCTTTTTTTTAGAATATATTTACAATTATTTAAGTACATAACTGTTGGAACCACATTTATATTTTAGTAAGCCATTAATTATTTTACATAAACTAATGCTTCAATTAATTTATTCAAATAGACCCATGCTTTAATTGATTATTTTGAGTTTTAAATTCATTTTAATTTATTAACTGATATTGGCCTTGTAAATAATTTTAAGATAAATGCAAGGATGAGCACTCTCTAGCACGTTATTCATGTACAAAAAGTGGATGATCAAGATAGTCTATGATGAAAAATAGTGTTGTGAAAATATTAATATGAGCATATGAGCAACGTGGAAGGAATATGAGCATATAAAAGAAGCGGGAGCAAGTGGAAGGACCCAATCAATAAATTCAATCAATCAACTTCAATTTTTATTTAAATTTCAGTTATTGTCTTCATTTTCATAAACCAATTTTTTTTTTCAAAATCACAAAACAATTACTTGTCAATACATTTTAAAGTCTTATTACATTTCACAAGCAATTTAAATTTAAAGCAGGTTTACTTAACAAACTCTGCTATTTAAACTTTAATCCAACTTAGCCAGCTAAGTTGATTTGACCAAGTGGAAGGATCCAACCAATAAATTTAATCAATCGACTTCAATTTTTATTTCAATTTCAGTTATTGTCTTCATTTTCACAAACCATTTTTTTTTTTCGAAAATCACAAAACAATTACTTGTCAATAAATTACATGTTTAAAGCCTTAATTAATTACATTTCTCACAAGCAAATTTAATTTAAAGAAACAATTACTTGTCAATACATTTTAAAGCCTTATTAATTACATTTCACAAGCAATTTAATTTAAAGCACGTTTACTTAACAAACTCTGTTATTTAAACTTTAGTTCAACTTAGCCAGCAAAGTTGATTTGAGCAAGCGGAAGGATCCAACCAATAAATTCAATCAATCGACTTCAATTTTTATTTCAATTTTAGTTATTGTCTTCATTTTAACAAACCATTTTTTTTTTCGAAAATCACAAAACAATTACTTGTCAATACATTTTAAAGCCTTATTAATTACATTTCACAATCAATTTAAATTTAAAGCACGTTTACTTAACAAACTATGCTATTTAAATTTTAGTCCAACTTAGCCGGCTAAGTTGATTTGAGGAAGTGGAAGGACCCAACCAATAATTTCAATCAATCAACTTCAATTTTTATTTCAATTTCAATTATTGTCTTCATTTTCACAAAAGCTTTTTTTTTTCGAAAATCACAAAATAATTACTTGTCAATACATATTAAAGCCTTATTAATTACATTTCACAAGCAATTTAAATTTAAAGCACGTTTGCTTAACAAACTCTGCTATTTAAACTTTAATCCAACTTTGCCAGCTAAGTTGATTTGAGCAAGTGGAAGGATCCAATCAATAAATTCAATCAATCGACTTCAATTTTTATTTAAATTTCAGTTATTGTCTTCATTTTCACAAACCATTTTTTTTTTCGAAAATCACAAAACAATTACTTGTCAATACATTTTAAAGCCTTATTAATTACATTTCACAAGCAATTTAATTTAAAGCACCTTTACTTAACAAACTCTGCTATTTAAAATTTATTCCAACTTAGTCGGCTAAGTTGATTTGAGCAAGTGGAAGGACCCAACCAATAAATTCAATCAATCAACTTCAATTTTTATTTCAATTTCAGTTATTGTCTTCATTTTCACAAATTATTTCTTCATTTTCACAAACTTTTTTTTTTTCCGAAAATCACAAAACAATTACTTCAGGTCATAACGAAAATCACAAAACAATTACTTGTCAATAAATTTTAAAGCCTTATTAATTACATTTCACAAGCAATTTAAATTTAAAGCACGTTTACTTAACAAACTCTGTTATTTAAACTTTAATCCAACTTAGCCAGCTAAGTTGATTTGAGCAAGTGGAAGGACCCAACCAATAAATTCAATCAGTCAACTTCAATTTTTATTTCAATTTCAGTTATTGTCTTCATTTTCACAAACCATTTTTTTTTTTGAAAATCACAAAACAGTTACTTGTCAATACATATTAAAGCGTTATTAATTACATTTCACAATCAATTTAAATTTAAAGCACGTTTACTTAACAAAGTCTGCTATTTAAACTTTAGTCCAACTTAGCTAGCTAAGTTGATTTGAGCAAGTGGAAGGACCCAACCAATAAATTCAATCAATCCACTTCAATTTTTATTTCAATTTCAGTTATTCAATTTTTATTTCAATTTCAGTTATTGTCTTCATTTTCACAAACCATTTTTTTTTTCGAAAATCACAAAACAATTACTTGTCAATACATTTTAAAGCCTTATTAATTACATTTCACAAGTAATTAAAATTTAAAGCACGTTTACTTAACAAACTCTGCTATTTAAACCTTAGTCCAACTTAGCCAGCTAAGTTGATTTGAGCAAGCGGAAGGATCCAACCAATAAATTCAATCAATCGACTTCAATTTTTATTTCAATTTTAGTTATTGTCTTCATTTTAACAAACCATTTTTTTTTCGAAAATCATAAAACAATTACTTGTCAATACATTTTAAAGTAAAGCCTTGATTAGTTACATTTCACAATCTAATTTAAATTTAAAGCACGAATTTACTTAACAACTATGCTATTTTAAACTTCTAGTCCCCAACTAGCCAGCTAAGGCTTGATGTTGAGAAGTGGGTTAAGACCCAACCCAATTAAAATTCAATCAATCACTTCAATTTTATACTTTCAATTTCAGCTTATTGGTCCTTCATTCGTTCACATACGCTTTTTTTTTTCTGAAAATCACAAAACACCATTACCTGTCAATACATATTAAGCCTTATTAATTACAATTTCACCAAGCAAATTTAAGATTTAAGGCACGATATTAATTAACAAGCTCTGCATATTTAAAACTTTAAGTTCAGCTTGCTAGCTAAGTGGATTTTCAAGCAAAATAATTATTAATTAATAAGGGACAATTTGAAGAGAATTACTTAACAAACTCTGCTATTTAAACTTTAGTTCAGCTTAGCTAGCTAAGTTGATTTTCCAAGCAAATAATATAATTAATAAGGGCCAATTTGAAGAGAATTAAAGGCATCCAGCTAGTGAAAATGGAAGGCGTCTTTGAATATCGTAGAGCCACAGGTCCAGCCACAATTCTAGCTATTGGTACTGCAAATCCACCAAACTTTATCTACCAAGCAAACTATCCAGACTTCTACTTTGAAGTCACTCAAAGCGAGCACCTGAAAGAATTAAAGGAGAAGTTCAAACGTATTTGTAAGTATAAATCACTACGTTAATTCATTAATCTCTGTAACTTATTACTCAATAAATGATCAAATCATTCCTGATAACCTATTTGATTTCGTTTGTTTTCTGTTGATATAAGATATGATTTATCTTTCCATATTTTTGGTAACAGGTCAAAAATCAGAGATAAAGAAACGTTATATGTAACTGACTGAAGACATTATCCAGAAGAACCCCAGCATAGCAACTTACAAGGCTCCATCTCTTGATGCACGTCAAGAAATTTTAGTTCATGAAGTTCCCAAGCTAGGTGAAGAAGCAGCTACGAAGGCTATACAAGAATGGGGCCAACCTATATCGAAGATTACACATCTTATATTTTGCACATCTTCAGGTGTAAATATGCCTGGTGCAGATCTTGAGCTTGTCAAGCTTCTTGGACTTCAAAATTCTGTGCAAAGATTCATGATGTATCAACAAGGTTGCTTTGCAGGAGCTGCAGCTCTTCGTCTTGCTAAAGATATTGCTGAAAATAATGTTGATTCACGAATTCTTATCGTCTGCTCCGCATGACTGTGAGTTTTCATGCCCCTTCAAATACCCATTTGGATATTCTTGTTGGCTCAGCAATTTTTGGCGATGGAGCTGCAGCAATAATAGTTGGTTCTACCCCTTCCACTTCGGAGCGCCCGTTGTTCCATGTTTTTTTTGCATCTCAGAAACTTATACCGGACTCAAAAAATGGAATAGTGGGACACACTCGTGAAATGGGATTATCTTATTACCTGTCTCGAAGTGTGCCTCAACTTATTGAAGATAATATTGTGCAATGCTTGTCTGAAATTTTTGGAAGCAATAAAGATTGGAACTCAATATTTTATGTGGTTCACCCTGGTGGTCCAACCGTACTCAACGGGCTCGAACGGAAACTTATCATTGACATTGATCTTACAAGTTAAAATATAAATTGTCAAAGTATGTTGGCAAAGGTTGAAAATAAAACAAACATGTGGCTGCATTTGTATTCTACTAATCAACAAAGGCAGGACGAAAATAATGAAGGTCGGTGGCACATGTTTAATTTGTGCAAATTAGGAATTGGTGTCCAATTTGCATTTGAATTGCATAGCTCATTCACTCATTCACGCATTTTCTCGCCTATAAATAGAGGAGAGAATTTGCATCTAGAATTTGATCTATATACACCAAGATAGAGAGAGTGAAGCAATTGTGAGAGAGCAATTGCGAGAGAGAAAATACGTGAGATTTTTCAAGAAGGAAAAAATTAAGCTTAATTTTTTCGGGTATTCTTGGAAAAAGAGTTGTGAAGTGTATGTAAACACTTTATTTATTTTTCTCGCCTATAAAAGATCTGTGGCAGTCCGAGACGTAGGCGAGATGGCCGACTCCGTTATCAAATTGTGTGTTATTTTTTGACTTAATTTGGGATTTTGCGGTAATTTTTTCCCAACAAAAACTGAGGCTTAGACAAGCCGTCAACGTGTTGAAATGAAATATGGAAATATGTTGGGGTCAGTGTCGTCTTCATTCTTGATGAGGTGAAAAAAAACTTGCACTGGAAGGAAAGGCCTACTACTGGAGTAAGGATTGGATAATGGGTGTGCTGTTAGGATTTTGGCCGGTCTAAACTCTAAACTGAGGCTTAGAGCAAGCCGTCACGTGTTGAATGAATATGGAAATATGTGGGGTCCAAGTGTCGTCTTCATTCTTGATGAGGTGAGAAAAAAATCTGCACTGGAAGGAAAGGCTACTACTGGAGAAGGATTGGATATGGGTGTGCTGTTAGGATTTGGCCCTGGTCTAACTCTGGAGACTGTTGCATTGCGTAGTGTTGCTATTTATGGAACTGATTAAGCCATTACTAATTTATCATCCAATATGATGTAGTTAATTAGTAAAAACTACCGATTTTTATGTGTGTCAATCTTTGATTATCAAGACACCAGCCAGAATTAAATGAATCAAACGGATTCATGTAAAAAATAAAAATCTATTTTTTTTTCAAACCGAAAAAGATCTTGAATAGGCAGTGCAAACTGCCTAGCTGAAGCATGGTAGGGGCCCAGGAGCTTGGCTGCAAGACCCACCCGTTGAGTAGGGACGAAATTTTCAATAAATTTTTTAACAGACCCGAGTGTACCCATTTTCTTTTTGAAACATTCGGTACCAAAGTCACCGAATGGGTAAGTCGCGTATTAGTTTACATACTATGCGTGCTTCGTCTTACACTTTCTCACTAAAATTCAGCTTTGATTTATTTTGATCTATCTCAAAATTCTCACTCAATTGAGCGTGTCTAGCATATTTTTTATAATAGCAGGATCATTATAACTTACTCTGCTTAATTCGCAAAATGAATGTGTTTATCATAAAGAGATTCGCTGTTCTTGACTCTACTTCATATTAATTGTTAAGTCAAAAGAACTTATTCAATCTGTAGATCCCAAAAACACATAATTTCTCCTCTAAAATAACTACATAATTTCTCCTCTAAAATAACTTCTCCAGCCTTGCCTTCGGCATCCTCTCCTTGCAGTTAAGGTAACGAATTCGGACATGATTATTGACCATTAAAACACAACATCAATCTACTTATAATGTTAATATGTCCATGAGTGCTCTGTTAATCTACACGTTATAAAGCAATGTCACTCAATTTGCAGTTACATATTATTTAATTTTTTTTCCAGAGAAAGCTTTAAGCCCTTAATTCATTGGAAAAAAAATTCATATTAGAGAGACAAGAATGGAATTTTATTTGTAAGAAAGTTTTAAGTAGAATGATATACAAGAGGCAAAGTTTTTTGCACAAGAACTTAGGTACTAGAGAACGAAATTACTAGGAACTAGGGGGTCAAATTACTAGAGAAAATGACTTCTATAGAAGATCAAATAAGTGGCATTAGAGTTTGTTATTAGATCTCTGTTGGCCCACGGAAAAACTCCAAATAAATGCTATTTGAGTTTGTTGCTTCCCTATAATAGCTTGATTCATTTTATAATGGAAATTTCGTAACCATTGCAGTATTATAGAGAATTGATGTTACTTACCACATCAATCAACACCTCTTCAATTCCTTTTTGGTTCTTTCTTTCCCACCAGGACTTCGAACTCACATAAATATATATTCCTTAAGCATAATTTGTGAAGAAATATTATTATTGTTCTCCTTTGCCGTAGGAACAATTGATTCCACCATGTTAAATAATCCTGTTGACTAAATTTTATATTCACAAAGAGCATATGAAGGTGATAACTAAGGGGTGTTTGGTTCCATTTTTTCATGCAGTGGATATCTGATTGGGGCCCAGCAATAAGTGGATTAAAAGTGTTTGGTAAGGATTTTGGCCCAACAACTGGATTAGAACTATTTGGTAAGATTCTAATCCGCGGCTTATAGCTGCTAGAACTCTCAGCTATAGCCGTCTAAGTTTCCACCACAAACAGTTCCAACTCAACAGATCTCCATATAGCGAATGATAAATTCTATACAACTACAATACAACATGATTTGAAGTCCAGGTTGCTTCCTCCTTTGCCCATTCCCTTCTCCCTCGCTTTTCACAGCAGCCAAAATCTTCAACACAATGCATGAGGATTTAATCCATGGTTTAAGTCACTTCGGTGCATCTTTCAGGAGCTCTCAACCTTGTCCCCAACCAGAAAACGACTTTTATCAGCGCTCAAGCCTGATGAATGAAGCTGCTTTCGCCTTTTAACAAGATGTACTGCAGTATGTCTGTCATCTTGAGCTTCCTTATAATCAGGCTGCAGATGGAGAAAAAAGGCTTTTTAAACTCTCTGATCTAAGCACATCACCAGGTGATCTGCAGCAAGAATCCAGACTAAGGCATAATCAAGAAAACCTCGTGATTGCCCAAGTGGATAAACACAACATAGCATGATCAAGTAGTTGAATTATAAGAGATACTTCATTCGTAACATAACTAGATTGTTCATTTTGTTCACTTATTACACTTCAAATCAAATATA
Organism: Jatropha curcas; assembly: GCF_014843425.1. The sequence goes on along the minus strand of NW_023591619.1, from coordinate 1,794,635 downwards.
GGCATGCAGGGTAAATGTTACAGATCCAAATTCCACAAACAAAAATGGTCCAAAAACAAAAGGGTAAAAAGCCCTCAAGAAATTAGAAACATACCTTTATAGCTAATGCTCTATCAAAGCTTTTAATAGCACTATCAGGCTCCCCAAAGTTTAACTGTGCTCTACCAAGAGTGACCCATGCCTGAAAATATCACAATGCCAGAAAAAAAGAAGGGAAAAAAAAAAGGAGAATAATTATAACATGAACTAAAAAAACATGTAGATAAAGTGATTAATGAGATAATGATACAGAATCTCTGAATGTTCAACTGCATCATTAGCTGGAACTGCCTTCTAACACACTAGTCTCATTTGTCAACCTGTTGAGATTCCAACAAATAAATAAGCTAGGGACTTGGGTGTCATAAAGTTTGTGATCTAAAATCTAGTATCCTAAATACTGTCTTAACAAATTAGTTTCCAACATTTTTCTCTGATGTCCAAGACATGGTAATAAAAATGTCCATAGGTGTCTTGAGAGTATGAATAATACTAAAAAAAATAAAGCCAGGACTGAAGACAAAAGGTGGAGGAGGTGGTGATAATTGACAAAAGTTGAGGGAAGGTGTTTTAAGGTTCTTAGACATTGTGCAACACAATCTTTTAGATGGATCAATGATAATTGATAAAAAAGAAGAAGAAGAAGAAGAAGAAGAAAACATTCAAATAGAAAGGGAGGAATGAGTAAGTGGGACCAATACTGACTTCCGTCAAGGATATTAGAGAGGATTTGATTTTTAAACTATGTCATGAATATGACCTTAGGGCAAAATGTAAGAAATGCACTCGTGCAACAGATATCCCACCCAGTTTAAGATTATGGCTAAGTTTTAAGTTTTTTTTGAGTTATTTCCGCTCAAGGACAGGCCAGACAAAGCAACTACATGTAACAAGGAACATTGCAAGAATCTTAAGTCAGATATATTTAGTTTACAGTATGAAATGGAAACAATAAATAAGTTTGATTTTGCAACCAAATGTCACACACTGATAAAACTAGTGTCATCTAGAAACAAAAACAAAGTGAATCATTCAACAAAGAAATTATAATTTAAAGAAAACAATACTAAGTGTAGCATTTGATATACATATGATGTATGTAGAAGGACAAAACACATGAGAGTATAGCATTGTTGTACCTCAGCCCAGGAGGGTTCCAATTCAGAAGCCCCTATCAATTGAAATCCAAAGTAAGCATAAGAAAGCTCTTAATTTTTCTTTTTTCCCATTAAAACTGATGGTTCAACAATCAGAATCAATTTATAAAACTACTAAGCTTACTTGAATGCATGAGAAAGTAAAAAAAGAAGAAAGAGAAATGGAATAAGCAATTGATACATACGAGTTGCAGCCCTCAATGCATTCCATGCATCTCCAATTTCAAGTAAAACTTGTGCCTTTTGTTCATGTAAGACAGCACTTTCAGGCATCAAATTTAGAGCAGCCTCCCACTTCCCAAGTGCTTCACGGTATTTTCCGTCCTTCAAATCAAATGTATGTCAGCCAAACAATTATAGCTAGTAAGAAAATCTGAATGCTAACACACATGGACACATGTTCAGCAACCATTTAGAAACTTATTTCTGTTTGCAATATCAACTGGCAATTGGCATGGATACAAGGAGAACTACACATGCACATAGTATGGACAATCTGAAGTCATTAACAGATGCAGCAAGCCATTAAAATTTCCTATGCCAAATCCATATTTATTCATTATCATTTCCAAATTCAAGCCCTTCATTATCTTCATCTTCTAATATAACTATACTCTCTTGCTCTTATTTCTCTACATCGACTTCTTCCACTTGTTTTGCTAGATAAGAGAATTGTTGGGCATGAGAATCGACTTCAATCGTAAAATTCAAGCTGCATGAATCGTAAGATTCACAATCAATTCCAATTCACCCATAAGGTTCGAATCGTTTAGCATGAAAATTGAATCAAACAGTAGGATTCGAACCATGAACCATAAGATTCTGATATTACAGGTCCAACAAGGAACAATATCATATTAATCTATTATCAAAAAAGTCAACATGCATAAATAAGCAAGTTCATCATGTCTTAATACAAGTGCCTTTAGGCAGTTCAGCTAGGAGCCATCCTCTAAATGTACTAACAAATGGCAATATCCTAATTGATGGAACAAGTGAAGGATTAAACAAAAAGTTGAAATTAAAGAGGAACACTCTCAAAATAAGGGTTTTAAGCTAAGCAGAAGCAAGATGGAACACACATGCACTGCGAGTCTGACATAAGAAAGAAGCAGGGACACTGGATTTCATTGGAAGGTAAGATGATGCCCAAGTGCAGTCATTCAAGTGTCCTGGCTTCATTCTCAAGAAAGGGAGTTTGACTAATAAAGATTTAACCATAGAATTCAAGCAGGATGGACGAACTGGAGGAGTACCATGGGTGTACTATGTGATAAAGAAGATACCAAATAAGATGAAAGTTAAAGTTCTACAGAACAGCAGTGAAACCTGCAATGTTATGTGGGAGTGAATGTTGGGCACCGAATGTCCAGCATGTCCATAAGATGAAAGTGGAGAGATGCAGATGTTAAGATGGATGTGTGGTCATACAAGATGGACAAGATTAAGAATGATCAACAAAAGATACAAGTAGCAGAAGTTGGAGATAAAATAAGGGAAGTATGCTTGTGATAGTTTTGCCATGTGGTTCATAAACCCTCATGTGCTCCAATTTGTATAATGTAATATTTTGGTGGTAAAGGGTGCTAAAAGAGGAAGCAGTAGAACTAGAACCATATGTAGCAAACTAGTGGTGAAAGATCTAGGGTCTCAATGTAGCCAGAAACAGAATAAAATTGAGACAAAAGATTCATATAACAGATCCTAATTAATCTAGGAATAAGGGCCTTTTGTAATTGTCAACCTATGCTTGTTTATCTACTCTTATCTATTTATATATATATTTGCCTATTCTTCCTTTTATGGACAAAGAATTCATATAGCTGACCCCGTCTAGTTTCGGATTAAGGCTTAGTTGCTGTTATTGTTGTAGAATGTGGCAACACTGATTCATGTTTCATTTTAAATAATCAGCTAGAATGTCAAGGCTGATATCAATATGGAGTGGAGAGGATCTAAAGCAAGCAAACTGTTTGTGATTCTCAACCCAGTTTCTTCATATCTTTTATCTTTGCATTCTTGCCAATGTTATATTCCTTTTCAATGAAATCGCAACCTTTAAAAAATCAAATTCCTTGCCTAACGTCTAAGCAAAACTTTCATAATAAACTGTTAAATCATGTAACTAATAGAAGTACCTAATCCACGCATGAAGTGCATGGGGGAAAGAAAAATTTAACAGCCAATTTGATCCTCAATTTCAAGATCGATCATCCACTTTAAGAGAAAAGTTTCTCAAGCAATGGGCCATGCTAGTGACTCCTCCATATGCATCAAATCAACACTAACGTCAATTCATTTTTCACTAGTTTTAAATGAATAGCACAGAAAAGGGACCATTTTCTTTGGAAGATAACTCTGAACTCTCCATGTAAATTCTGTAACTTAGGCTGGATAAGCACAATATGTAGAACAATGTCTTGCAACAGCTGTAGTAGCATATCAAATAAGGAGCAGATACCATCAATAAACATATAAGAAAGGTAACAGGAGTAATAATAACATAACTGCAAAAATTGGGGCAACTGGGAATATGAGAATCATTAACGTGAAGGGAATTAACTCCCTTCATCAAATTCTGGCTCTCATGGAAGAATAAGCAATTCAATTACTCCCACTCCAAATATACCAAAAATGCCAAAAGTTTCTAACTTTTACCGACAAATGAAATCAAATAATTAGCTAATTGCAGAGAAAGAGAGAACTTAAATAAAATACCTCAGCTAGCTTATTGCCTTGTGATTGAAATGACTCGGCCAGTTGACTATCGGAGTCTGAATTCGAGGGCTCGTTAGAAGTAACCACTTGCTTGCTATTACCATTGTCCTCGTTCTTGTTATCGGTCTTTATAGATTCTTCAAAATCTTGTTGTTGATCAAAAGGGAGATTTGGGTACTTTGATATGGCAGCTAAAGGGCGTTTCTTGCTCTTGTTGTCCTTCTTCCATGTTAGTTTCATCTTTCCGCTTTCTCAAAGCCAGTCTCTGCCTGTATTCGCAGACCTTTTTTGCACATCGAAACAGAACATATATAAATTCTTGTCGGTTAGCTTCGGCCTATTATTAAATTATTGTCCCAAGACGGCCTGTAATCTAAAGGCCCATCTAGTGTTTAATATATGATCCTTAACGAGGCCCAGATCTTGTAGCCCTTTATGAACCATGATACGCACCTTGGAGATGGAGGGTTCAAATTTAGATTTTTTTTTTTATATATTTTCCTTAATTTTTTATTTTCATTTTTAAGGCAAATATAAATTTCTTTACAAATTTTTACATTTTGAATTAAAGGGATAGTTATGTTGAATCCAAATACTATTAAGTTTGATAAAATTTATAATTTGAAATTCATAAAAATGTACAACAATTAAGGTATATTAAATTCATTAATATAAATTTGAAACAAGCTCAAATTCGAATTTGGCTTATCAAGCCAAGCTCGATTTCAGTAGAGCTTTCAACTTTAGGTAAGATGCATAATTATTAAAGATATAATTTATCTTTTACTCATATTATAATGTATAATATTTTTTTATATCTTAAGATGAATATATTATTTTTTGTTTTAATATGCTATATAAATAAAAATATTAACATTAAAATATTTAATACTTATTGATCTTTTTCAAAATTATTATAAATAAAATAATCACATAGAATATGAAAAATATTTTTATTAGTATTTTTTTTCTAATATCTATATAGTCCAACTATTTTAAAATCGATAGTTGCCAATTTTTTTTTTTTTTTTTTTTTTTTTTTTTTCAAAAAAATTATTATAAATAAAATAATCCACATAGAATATGAAAAATATTTTTTAATTATTTATTTTTTCCTAATATCTATATTAGTCCAACTATTTTAAATCGATAGTTGCCGCCAATTTTTTTTTTTTTTTTTTTTGCCAAACTGGGTTAAGAAATAGTTATTGACAGTTAAAAAGTTATTAGGTAACTTTCTAACAACTAAAACAAACATACATAACAATAATTTAGTTTTCAGAAATTCTAATTGAGGCTAACGAGCTGTATTTTTTTTTTTTTTTTTTTTGCCAAACGGGTTAAGATAGTTATTGACAGTTAAAAAGTTATTAGGTAACTTTCTAACAACTAAAACAAACATACATACAAATTTAGTTCAGAAATTCTAATTGAGGCTAACGAGCTGTATATTCAAAAATAAATTAGTTTAAAAAATAAAAAAAATTAATTTACAAATACATTTTTACAATTAAATTTATCTAAAATTAAATAATATAATCTTTCTGTACTAAATATATTTTTATCATTTTAGCATTAGTCAACTAAATATATTGTATATTCTAAAAAAATAAATAGATATTTGGATAGAACTACATGTACAGTTGAGTTTCTTCCATTACGATACAAGTGGAAAAGCTGGACGCACAGTCATCTATCTATTTCAACTTCAAGGACAGACATATTTATGGCCTCACTTGTTAACTAGACTAATGAAAACAGAGTTTTTTTATTGAAATGAGAGTATTTCTAACCATACGCCGGAAGAAAAAGAATAAAATCGAAACACTTTTTGAAAAATCCTTACTGTTATTAGTTTGGTCCATAAAGCGCGACTACGGACCCCAACTGACAAATAATTTCCTACACTCAAAAGGTCTTTTTTGTCTTTTTTTTTCTTTTTCTTTTTTGGTAATGTTTTGCCTTTTCTGTTAGCAAATATTCATATAGATATTTTGGGGCCACATTAATGTTTATAGTGGGAACAAAATCCGTTGGTGCTGTTGGTCTTTTTCCAAGAACCCTACTCAACTATGATAAGAGCTGTATAGCAGACTGTCCTTTTATACAACAGGGTAAAATTTGTGATAAATATTTAGATTTAACATATAATGGATAAAGAATATGTTTATGAATTTTATCTGTAAGGTAAGAATTCAAAATTTAAAAGAGAAATTATTATTTCGTCTCTGAATTTTGACCATTAACATATGATGTTTTTTTATTTAATTTATTAATTAATAACGCATACAGTTGAGACCATCATTGGTTATGATTCATGAGTGGGACCAAACTATAACCATAAGCATAACCATAGTCTATCCTAATGAATTTCAAAGGACTTTCGTTGAAAGCCGGATGCCTTATTGAAAGAGATTTGATGAAACCTCTTATTCTCACATTATTGTAAAAAGTTAAAAGATGAGAATTAATTACCATCAAAAAAATTCTACTTGAAAATTATACGTTTTTTCATCTAACCAAAAAGAATGGATTAATTAGTTATTTCATCTGATTTTTTAATGTGAATTCTTGAGAAGTTGGATTCGTAAATTAACTCAATTTTAAAAGTTTTTCTTTTTTTTAATCTCGACTTAAACTACATTCAGAAATACCGAAATAGAGCCAATGCAGATTGGTTTGCTGAGTTTATCTAAAGTTTTATATTCAAAATTTTGTAATTTGATTTATCCTTTTTTTTTAATAAAACTAAAGAAAAATTTAAAAAAAAAAAAAACTGAATTCGTATTTAATTAGCAAAATCAAACCAATATTGCTGACAGTAATGAACTCAACTCAAACAGTTAGGGAGAGTCAAAAAATAATTTTACTAATTATAAGGAGTAAAACTAAAAAGTTTTTAAACCCCTCTCCCTAAAACCCTTTCGGTTCGTCCTAAATAATCTAACTGAACTTAATAGCATCAATTCATTTTGATTGTTCGATTACATTCAACTAGTTCCTCACTCCTATTCATGATGTATTAATTCTTTCATGTTATTTCTTCTGTCTTAAAATATAAATCATTTTAAAGATTTACACAAAAATTAAAGAAACGATTAATTTTCCTAGATTATATCAAAATCAAAAGTAACTTGACTAAATTATTATTTATCTCAAAATTAATAACTACTTTTAAAAATATTATTATCTCTAATATAAATAAGGATAGAATTGAAAAAATATTATTTATTACTTTTTAAAATACTCATAACGACCTATATTTTAGAAAACAAAAATTTTATAAATTTGCTAATAGCGTATAATTGAGGTCTACATGTCAATCACATGTAGTGATGCATTGAATATATTCACTTTCTAGCTGTTAACTTTAATTTGGGTCAATGGTCAACCCGTTGGTATTTAATTGTAAAAGGACAAGAATTTGAGAATAAATTCCTGTACTCTCAATCTAAACATAATACCCAAAAAATCAAAAAATAAAAAAGGAAAGGTCTAAACTCAAAAGACCTTTTCACTTCCCAATTTCTCTTGTAAAAGCAAGACCTGCAGGCGACCATTTTGCACAAATTCTCTGCTTTTCAATTATTCTTCTTCCAGAATCCAGCTGTTGTTTACTTCTCCAAGATCCAGACTTAGTCTTTCTACCGACAATCTTTTTATACATAATAATATTATTTTGCCAACAAATTATTCAGATTTTTTTCAACAAATCCTGAACCTTATAAAATCAGAACTGAAATTGGAATCGGAAGCAATAGTGCATCCGATCCTTTAACTTTCTAACCTCTAAAATAAATTTTTTTTTTTTGTTTGGCGCATAATTAAAATTAAATCTTCAATTTATATCTTTCAATTTAAGTGTCGGAATTACATCATTATATAATATTTAGTATCGAATTTTTATTGTGCAAGTCTAAAAACAATAGCCAATTTTAATTTAGTATATAATGAAACATCCGAAAAATTATATATTCAGATGCGACGGGAGTAAAATTGGGAAAAAATGAATAGCATTTAAAACTTGGCAATTTATATTAATTTTCAACTGGTAATGAGGACAATTTTCTTGACTTCCTGTTGATTGAAAAGAATTGTTAGATTGTTTATTAATTAAAAAATAACTGAATATTTATGAATTAAATGAGAGATTTGTCCTTGACAGTAGGAGCAGCTGTCACCGACTAATAATTAATGTGTCAGAATTGGCTTATACTAGCGTACCAAACCCTAAAATTTAGTGAGTATGGACAAAAGCAGATTGACCTATTTATGATAGCCACAAAATCAATCAAGACTGATTTTCCTCTTCATTTCAACTCAGTATGATCCCTGTCTCAAACCAGAGAGAGCAGACCACAGCTGCTTCAATGAAAACGAAAAAAAAAAAAAAAAGAAGAAATGTGTTGAATCTTGATTGTCGGGTGTCCTTGCATTTCTTTATTTTTTATAAACATTGTAATTTAACTGTGAAATGCATATAACTGTATAAATGAAATTAATTTTTTACAAATTAAATCTATGTTTATTTGTAAAAATACAAGGAATAAATATTTTTTTTCTTTTAAGTATTTTTTTATTTAAAATTCGAACTCCTAATCTTGGTTTATGAAGTTAAAATCTAACTTTTATAGTAATTTTTTTAAAATAATTTTAGATATATAATTAATAATGAAAATATGTCAAATATAGCATCATGTGATAATTGTAATACATATACCTAAATTAACTGCTAATTTATTTAAGTTGCTTCATTTTTTATGAAATAATTATTTACTTTTTATTTTACGTGCATCAGTTTTTACACTCTTTGTATTCACTACTTACTTTGAATCCTTTTAAATTTTTTTTTTCTACATAAGCATTTTAAAATTTTTTGGGACTTAATACTTTTTTTCCGGATAAGAGAATATTGAAAACAAAGAATTCATATAAATGGACTTTTAAAAAATCATGTTTGAGAGTAAGATACTTAGGGAAATATAGACGGGTCCAATGGCCCCACCTTTGGATCAAATCAATGACAATATAAATTTTTTAAAAATTATTCCTACTTTGGGCGTGTTCGGCAATTTTAGTGATTCTAGTAGTTATTAGACTGTTGTAGTAGTTGTGAGGTTATTGTAGTAGTTATCAGCTGTTTAATTAACTTTTAGTAGTTAGATATTAGCTATTAGTGATTAGTTGTGTATATAGTAGCTTAAAATAAAAGTGTTATTTGATTAGCTGTTTAATATAAAAAGACAAAAAAGGGTAAGGTCATAAAGAACAAGGCAAAGACAAATGATGGACATAGACATCATAAAAAATTAGTGATGGACATAGGTATCATAAAAAATTTATAAAACGCTAAACGTTAATGAGGATAAATGTGACATTATAAAATACAATAATTCATTAAAACAGTATTTTAATTCAATTAAAACACTAAACACTACTCCAAACATTCTTATCGAATAAAGCCTTTTATCTTTTTTTCCCCAATATATGATCATAAATACCGCGTTTCAACAAAAGCTCATATTTTTATTAATTTAGTACATAAATAGAGTCATTCACTTGGTTGGTGGACGTCAATCCCAAGAATTGTGTTTGTGTTTCCAAGTATGATGGAACAAAAAAATTGTGGTCGCCATGGAATTGCAGTCATTTCACCTTTCCAAATTTAACATTTTGCATAAACACAAATTGCAGTAAAGTGGATAAATGTCCATGATGCCACCTGCGAATCAAATAACGAAAATAGAAATCTTTTTAAAATTTCATTTTATCATTTTTTTCATTTTATAATAAAAAATACTTTTATTTCAATAAAAATTTATATTTTCATTATTTTGATGGATGGGTGCGATTTATTAATCCCACAAAATTCCGTTGTTAGTTCTAGCCCCACTTGAGTAAAGACACAATTCCTCTTCGTCCACGCGGTGTTTATTTTTTGTTACGCGGTTCACACAGTCTCTGCTTTTTGTTTTTTTACGTGGAGAAAGCACTTATGGAGAGGAACTGCTATAAATTCTGAAACGACATCAATATTATAGCCAAAACAGCATGGAAATACTGGTGGTTTAAACCGAAAAAATACTTAGCAATTCCAACTGGGTGTATAAGGAACACCATCAGTTATGGTTAGAGACCTGCATAGCTCAAAACATTCTAAAACAGAGCACTAGCTAAAGAAGCAAGAAAAAGAATAATACCTCAAGACGCAAGAAAGAGAGCGGTAGCTAAAGTGCTAAGAAACAGAGAGAAACAGAGATGGATAAGAAGCAGAGCCAACATGAGGAAGTGTTTAGGTCCGAAATCCAATCCTATAAAACCCAACCTGCAACTGTATTTCCTAAAAAGAGGTCAGTGAAAAGATTGATGCTTGATTTTTTTGTCTCTGTTTTCAGCTCTTCTTCCTCTAAACCCCAAGAAGGAAAGCAAGTTTAAGTAACAGTCGTGTCAAGGTGTTTCAAGCTCAAAAAAATCAAATACCCTTTGGGCTTTGCATTATCTACTTCTTTTAGCTCTGTTTTAGTTTTTCCTTTTTTTTTAGTTCTGATGTTTTCATGTAGGTTTATAGTTTGAACTTTGAATCAGGTTTCTTGAAATCAAATAGGAGGAAAAGAAAAGGTAAAGGAGAAAAAGCGATTGATGTAATATTATTAATTCAAGATAATAATATTAATTCAATTTCTCTACCATTTATACGGATAAAATGAAGTTGATTTTGGGCTTCCTCTGCTATTACTAACGATATTACTGCTGCCAAATGAAGAATTTCATTGTCTATGTATCTAGAAAAATCATAGTTACTAACATAGTACATACCTGTAAAACGTTGGATGGCAAATGATTGGCTAGTGAAGTGAAAGACACTGAAAAGGAGGTGAAGGGGGGGAAAAAAGTAAAGGAATAAAGAAGAAACTCTGGTACAAAATTTTTAGCCGTAAAGAAACTTCTGCAACAGATCCCAAAATGGGTACTCTGCAAATGTTTAATTTTTTTTTGTAAAAAAATATAATATAGGCAAAAAGTGAAAAGAAAAAATGGAAAATATTTCTAAATGAATTTCATTTCATGATGGAAAATATTTATCTATATACTATGTATTATAAATTAATAGTTAATTGTCATCTAAATGCTTGTTTACATTAAATAATTAAATAATATTAACAATTGACTTGGTGTAGAGATGGATATTTACCGGTAAGTTATTTCACTGATAACATCAAATTCGATAATTCTGGTCAATGGAGAAATCTAAAAACTAAGGTCATGTTTACTTGAATGTAATCAACTATATGATAGAATGAAGATTGCATTACAAATTTGATTGTGATGTTTATATGAATTTTTTTCTTATTATGTAATGTAATGATTATTATAATTGTATTTATCAATGCTTAAAATAATGTAACGGTCATTGCATCCCAAAATCTTTGTAATTGTCATTACATGATAATATTTAAAAAGTTTAACCATACTATAGTCCACCTTGGACCTTACCGTTCACTATCACCTCCACCACTACTCCGTCACCACCACCATCACTAAGTGGTGATTGTGGTGGTGGTTATGGTATTAGTTTGTTAATTATATCGTGTATTTATAAATAAACATAAAAATGGAATGTTGATTACGGTCCATAAATTTATCCAACTATAACTAAACATAATAATAGAATGTTAATTACATTTTTTTACAATGCATTTTTCGTTGTATTACATCTTTTATTACGTTAAATCGCATTATATCCAACTTAAATAAATATAAAATTTTAGATTCAAGAAAAATAAAAATAAATATACATTCTACAAGTATTCTGGCAAATAAAATAATGTGTATATCTATATATAAATTGAAAATTAATTGACCAATATATAAAATCACTTTTTTGGTTGAATAAAATCAATTGATTATGGTAAAAAAAAAAAAAAAAAAAAAATTGAAAATTTAATTGAACCAATAATAAAATGACTTTTTTTTGGTTTGAATAAAATCATTGATTATGGTAAAAAAAAAAAAAAAAAAAAGAAAATTGGAGTGATGAAAAAAAAAAAAAAAAAAGAAATTGGAGTGATGCATAAGTCTTTACTAATAATATAAAAGATTGGTTTTAGTCAAAAGGAACCGTTAGAATAGGAATAATAATCATAATTTGTATGCAAGTTCATAAAGATTTGACACAATGTAGGTGGGACCCTTGACAATAGCTGCATGTTCAAGCATTATGCAACATATAACATAAAGAAAACAGTATCTCATCTCATTCATGTTTGATTTTTCAACTGCCTTGATCTTCTAATCTATTACTCCATCCGGTCGGTTAAATTTGATATTTTGATTTTTGATTTTTTTTTTATTTAGACGATATTTTTAAAAATTGAAATAGTAAAAATTATTTATTTCAACTTTATTTTTATCCAGATATTTACAGTAAAATTTTATCTCAATTAAATGAGCATTAATTAAAAGTAATTTAATCAATTATTTTTGTTTTTTTTTTCTATAATTCAAGTGATTCAATCATTTTTTTTAATCTTATAAAATTATGATTTGTAAAATTTGACGTGATTTATTATCATGATTATTATTATTATTATTATTTTAGAAAGTTATGATGGGAGCACTTACCAAAGTAAGATATGAATGGTGGATTGATTGGATCATCACTTTAATTTGGATCTATTGTACAACCATTATTACAATTAAATACTCTCTCTTTTGCTGCTCCCTCTCTTTTTTTTACATGTGTCTGTTTAGAGTTTTTACACACGAATTAAACAGAGTAATAAATACATTAAATTTTAATAAAAATATAGGTTAAAAAACTATAAAACCCATAATTTACGTGATTTAAGTAAATTTAAGATGGAGTTTAAGTTTAACATGTACTATTAATATTACTAATTATTAATATTACTAATGATAAAAGGGTAAATCACAAAAGAAAAGGTCACTCATCTAGAAACCAAAAAAAAAAAAAAATCCTAAAACAACATGTATTAAAAAACAAAGGGAGTACCATTTAAGTCATCTAAGAGTATCTTTTTATCCACAATTATAAGTCAATTTGAGATTATTAAGAAATAATTAATGAATTTTTTTTCTAATTTATCCTTATATACATTAAACATTGTCAAATTAATAATATGATAGGATAATTTAGATTAAATATTTTATTGTATATTTGTTCTGTCTAATGCAGACGGTCTGTTGGGACTCTATATATTAGGAATATCTTGAAATAGGATTTGATTAGTGGGAGTGTGGGTCCATCAGTCTGAAAAAGAAAGTATTGATAATAAAAATAGTTCATGAGGAAAAAAAGAATTAGGTGAGAGAAATTAAACAAAAAATGATAAAAGTTTTGTCCATAAATAAATTATGGGGCCTATATGCTACTTCCTGTCCAATTGAAAAAAGAATTAGAGAAAAATAATTAAAATGACAAATTTAACCGACTTTATTGTAAATTTTTTTTTAAAAAAAGTAAACGTAAAACTTATAATTTTATTATTCATAAAATTATTTTCCTTCTTATTTTTCAAATATCAAAATATCAAAGAAAAAATTCTTTTATATTTTCCGTCAATATTTTCTTTCATTCCATCCAAACACACTCTGAATGTATTTTCCACTAAAAATTCAATGCGAAAGAATTTTTTTTTTTTAAAAAAGCCAAATTAAAATAAAAAATTCTTTCACTACTTTATAAGGTTAAAATGAAAAGAAAGTTAGAGGTAGGGCTATCCTGCCACTGGGATAAGACCTTGAATTTGAAAATTGCATAAATTTTAGTTTATATATATTGGAAATTAATTAACCAATAAAATCACAAAGATTATACTAAAAACTAAACAAGTAGTCATAAAAGCTTTGACACATACCCCTTTCTCTCGCTCTCTCTTTCTCTGAAAATCTAAAACCTATCTTCTCTTTTTCCACGGGCAGCCACCTTTCCTTTTCTTATTTGGTTTTTTGCAAATAAACCTCAAATATGTTTGCAGATCTGAGTTATTGTTGCTCGTGTATTGGGATCTATTGTTGCCTATATATTGAAATTTTGTAAATCAAACTAAAAATTTAATTAAGTACAAATTGTATACAGATATGAGATACAGATCAATTTATTTTTATATTTTTATGTAGAAACTTTAATATTTGTACTATAAGCGATCGCTTGCTCCATTTGGTGGTTATTCATGGCCATTGTTCGACTCCATTATCTTTCTACAAGTCTGATTTGTTTGCCTTCAAATTTTTTCTTTCTATTGGAGATGAGATACGCATTTTTTTTCTGTATAACTTTCCAAATAATAAAAGACGCTAGACAAAATCACCATAATGGTGATAATAATAATTCAGAACTAAATTCAAGAACAAAATCCCGAGATATGAGCAATAATAAATTTCAATATTTGGGCCACAATAAGTTAGATCTATATACAGATATGAGGATTATTTGCAAAAAGCAAACAAAAAGGGAGAGAGATGACCCCCCAGTGAAAACTCACCGGCGGCGGCCCGTTGAAGAAGAAAAGAGAGTTTTTAGATTTTAGATTTTGAAAGAAAGGGAGTGCTCCCTTGCTAATTTAATATACATTTTTAGATAGATTTTATGTCTCCATAATTCTCCCCTTCTTTAGTTGCTAAAGAACTCTTGCCACTTAAAAAGTTAAAGCAAAGTAATTAAGAAAAGAAGAGAGGCTAATGCATAAATTTATCATGTAATTTTCACAAAAATCTTACAAGTGTAACACCCTATATCTGATCTTAAATTACTAGATAATGAGTGTCATATCCTATGCTAGAGGTACGTACTGATCTATTTTATTTACATAAAAGATATATTTAAATACAAAAGAAAAAATATTTAATCAATCCACATTTGAAAAAATTAGCGGAAAATTCATTAATTAAAGGAAACCTTTAGTAAAAACTTATCTGTTATATATATCCAATAAATATTTAAAAATAAAATTGAATACAAGTAAAAACTTTTCCACAATGAATTAATCAAACCAAACCTATAAGTCAAATAAATTCTCAAAATGTCTAAAATTTACGTTTGCATAATAAATTCTGGAAATAAAACATTGGTTCTTCTGTTGAACCTCCAATAATAAAATTTAACATCAACTCTGAGTTTTTTTTTTTTTTTTTTTTATAAAATTTTAAACATCAAACTCTGAGTTTTTTTTTTTTTTTTTTTTAAAATTATTTATACGCTATGCAAATTTTTTTTTTTTTTTTTTTAAATTATTTATACCTATCAAACACCAAGTTATTAAATGAACAATTACAGTGCCAATCCACAATTTACTCTCTCAAACAAAAATAATATTCTATTACATGTTTGACTCACAGCAAAGTCATACCCGAGTCATCTACAGAATTATCCTCCTCTAATGCTGGAAATTGGTTCACTTTATGTTGATCTATTGAATATTTTAACTTATAAATTATTCTTTCTTAAAAATCTGAAGTTATAAATTATTTTATTAAATGCTCCGACTTATAAAATTTTAAAGATCAAATATTTATTGGATAATTTAAAAATGTGAAAATTATTTTTTTTTCAAAAGTTATATTAATCAATACATTAATTCAATATTTTATATATAAAAGTAAAAAATCTTATAAACTATTATTAGTATGAAAAAATGTTGAATGTTAACAAAACTTGTCAATTTAAATTATTTAGTACTTCTGTTCAAAAGTGTTTTTTTTATTGTTAATGTCCAATAATATTTAATTATTTGGTAATTCACTTCAATATAAAATATTACTATTTACTCAATCACATTTGCTTAAATTATTATCCCCTCACTTAGCACTAAAATTAGCACTTTTCGAACAAGAAATCAATAATTTTATGCAACAATAGGGATGTGATAATAACTTTGATCAAAATTCAAGGACTAGATAATTAATTAACCTGATATGCATTTCATCCACGCGGTTTTGGCGATACTGGACAAACAAAGCACTAACTAAAGAAGCAAGAAACAGAGCAGAGCAGAAGCCAAAGGAGCAAGAAACAAAGCAAAACAGGGAGAAACCGAGAAAGAGAGATGGAGCAGAAGCAGAGCCAAACCCAACCCTCTAAGACCCAAACTGCAACTGTATTTCCTAAAAAGAGGAGGTTAGTGAAAAGGTTGATGTTTGATTCTTTTGTCTCTCTTTTCAGCTCTAAACCCAAAGAAAAGAAGGAGATTAGCAACAGTCGTATGAACAAGTAACAAGCAAGCTCAAAAGGATCAAATATATACCCTTTTAATTTCTGGAGGTAACAAAAAAGAAAAAGCTCTGTTTCACTTTTCCTTTTTTTGGTTTTGATGTTTTTAAGGAGGTTTATAAATTATAAGTTGAAGCAGGTTTCTTGAAATCAAACACGAGGAAGAAAGAAAAAGAATAGGAGAAGAAGTGATTGATGTAATAGTATTAATTAAAGTCATTATACTTAATTTAGTATCAATCAAGTCTCTATGTTTTGTACTGATAAAGAAAACGTTGATTTTCTACTTTCTTTGCTTCGATTAATGATGTTTTGTGTACTTTTCTTTTTTTGCTAAATACACTTTGCTCTTGAAATATCCATTAATTTGTTGATGTCGTTTAAATTAATCAAAACATTAATTAATAAAGATTAAAGCACATGTGTTAAGATTAGGAGGCAGCAGCCATTGGTCCATAGCCAAACTGATCTGTCAATATATAAAATGGGTCTGAACAAATATAATAAGGGCTCAAGATTGTCTTTGCACGTGGCAGACGCAAAACTCCCTTCTTTATCATCCTCAAATTCTAAAAAGCAGGGATGCATAATTTTTTATGTCATCCTAAAATATTGCAACATAAAAGACGAAGTTTCAATCCGGTTCTAATATGTACGTAGGCTCGTCTTATTATGCTTTATGTCTTATCTTATAAAGCAAAATAAGATAAATTTTGAATCTACGGGACTAAACAGAATGAACGGATGAGAAATTAATTAAAATTTTTCATAGGATTTACTAAATTATTTTTTTACCAAAAATAATTGTTAATAAATTTTATAAATTTTAACTCATTATTATTAATAATACCCGATTTTTAGGACACGACGGGATGCAAACCTTAATCAATACTGTTGGTTTTAATCTAAAAATAAGTCCAACCCCAAAGTTTACCTTGGGGACAGAATTCAAAGTTTAACTATTAAATTAATATTGAAAATTTCCGAACAATTTTAAAAAATGGGTCGTGATTTTCACAGTGTCTGCCCACCCCTACTAAATAGTATTATTAGTTCTTTATTTCTGAATTTTTGATAGCCTGTTAAATCTATTATTACATTACATATCATATTACAAGCAAAATCTATGTTATAATTTTTTTTTTTTTTGAGCATAGAGCATTTGATGTATCATTTCATTGACTTTTCTTTTATTTCTGGCCTTTTCCCTACTTCTTAGAAGTTTCTCTCCTTAATAAAAATTATTTATTTTCTTAACATTATAGTTATTTCACTGACTTGAAATATCCAAGAGCTTTCCTTATTAGTATCTCCCATTTCCTTTTTTCTTTTGACATTGAGTATCACCCATTTCCTAATTAGTTAATTATGTGCATAATGTAATATTATTGGTTAATTAATAACTTCCAGCTACATGCTTCTGCTTTCCACAAAGTTTATTAAATATTTAATTTAATATTTCACTTTATTATAATCATATCCTAATATTTATATTAATTTAAACGTAAATATTTTTTCAATTTATAATATTCAGATTTAATTGAATAAATGTAATCTTTTTTAGTTTAATTTAAAAAATTTAATAAACGTAATAACACTGCAGCTTACCAAATTGGTAAAAGCAACTGCAATCCAGATTACTCGAATTCGAGACCTCTTAATCCTCGTATAAGTGAAAAAACCAACCAAACTACCACATGATTGATTGATGTCCAACAAAACTTTAATAAACCGAGAAAGTTTTTTTATTATATATAAATTTAACAAATTAAATTATTTTTATATCTATTATCCAACGTTTAATTATTATCCTTATAGTGCATACGTGAAATAATGGTTACTCCTAAAGTTTGGCGGGGATTATGTTAGCTTAAAGAGATTGCTTCCTGATGACAGCATGATGTCTACTAGTCCACGTGGCAAAATCAAAAGGAAGTTTCTTTTTTATTGGCAGTTTATTTTGTTCCTTTATATAACAATAAAAGGAAAAGGAAGTAAAAGATTCCCAAGTAAAATAGAGAGCATAATAGTAAGAGAGGGAGAGAGAGAGAGAGAGAGAGAGAGAGAGAGAAGCAGAAGAAGAGAGAGAGAGAGAGAGAGAGAAGCAGAAGAAGAAGATGGAGATGATGAGGATAGAGCCATTTGTCAAGTCCAAGAATGGAAGTGTTTTTCCAAAGAAGAGAAAATTAGTTAAGAGTATGGTTTTTGCTTCATTGATTCAATCTTTAGCTTCTCTCTGCTCATCTTGCTTCTACAGAGGAGCTGCCAACAAGCCCAGCTGTCTCAAAAAAAGTTCGCCGCCAAAAGTAGCTAATGTTGCAGACTGACTTTGTAGTTTGTTTTTATTCCATTTCTTGCTTTATTTGTATTTCTTTCTTTATTTTCAACCTTTTAGCATAACATTTCAATAGGTATTGGTTTGATTTAGCTTTGAAATTTGAATCATGTACTGTTTTCTGTAATATACACGTATTCTTATTGTTGCCTGATTTCTCTTCCTTTCTACGATACTGTGGCTGCCTTATCCCCGGCGTATATTCTCAGGTGGGTGTTGCCGGCGGCAGCCAAACACCCATTTGGCTCAATGATAGGGTGACTCCCTCATCGCAGGGATATATTCTCAGATGGGTAGCGCTGGCGGCGACCAAATTTAACATTGTAAAAATGATTATTTATTTAGACAAATAAAAAGGATTATAAAAAATGGGTTTTGATGGGCATGTGTGAAAGGAGAAATGATCCTATCGTGATATGAACTGGGTTTGTCTTTCATTTTCTTTTTTTGTTTTTTCAGATATTATGTGATTGGTTGAAAAAAAAATTAAAAGTGATTTTCCAAACAATTATTACTTTATTAATTATCATGGTCCCTTCAACTCAGCTACTTAAAGGAAGCTTCCTTGAGTATATTTAGTACATTTTTAATATTATAAGTATTTTAATTCCTCAAAAATAAAAATTATAACAACGTCGTCAAATCCTTCCTTCGCCACAAAAATGACGTTCGATGACGGATTGGAAGGTGAAGAAACCCTAGTTACAAAGGAAAATCTGAAACTCAAAAATGTAATTACAATATTTATATAGACCAGATTCTTTAATGCAGTGCCTGGCTCTTCTTCGTACCAAATTTTACTAAAAATTAAAAATTTAAATCAAAATCGAATCAAATTTTTTCGGTTGATTTTTTTATTTTGACATCAATTATAATTTAATTAGTTTAATTTATAATATTTTGATTTTCGTTTTGTATAAAAAAAATTGAATCAAATCATAAGAATTTCAATTCTCCTCTATTAAAATCAAAATCAAATAGTAAATTTTAAAAAACAAATTAAACCCAACTAAATGAATCAATTGAATTCCATTATTTTGATTCCATGGATTTCTCCTCAAACCCTACAAACAAATGACCATGGAAATCACAAAGTAGTACAACGTTAAACCGAACATGATGAGCCAAAAACATGTAGGTCCTACGTTTCTTTTTGTGGCTAATAAAAAGACATTTTGCGATCCCCAAATAAGCCAAAGTTGACTTTTTTTTTCTTTTGAAATTTTGCAGTAAATGTCACGTTTTCAAATTTATTTTTACAGGATGTCAATTTGATTTTACTATTTAAATTATTGTCAGTTAGTGTATATTTTTACTTTATTCCCTTTTTTTTTTAATTTATTAGGCGTTAGTTTGTTAGTAAATTGACGTTTTAATTGCTTAGTGTTTCATTTTTTATTAATTTTCTATTTTATTATCATTTTTTTTAGTTTCTTTTTTTTTTCTGCTACTGTCCCTCCATTATTTTCAGTATCATTCTTTCTCATTTTGTTGCTGTCTATTAGTTTCTTATTATTATTCCTCCTTTTGCTCTCGTTATTTTCAGTCGCCAATTGTTCTTCTCATTACCAGTGTTGTTCAACGGTTTCTTTTTATTTTTTGGATTTTGTTTCTCTTTTACGATTTCATTTTTGTATAAGCGTACCAGTGATTCAATTTTTGCATAAAAACTGTTATCACCATGGGTGTTGTTTATGCTCTATAAAGACAAGATATAACTTTCGATTTTGTTTGGATTGTTAATGATACAATATATATATATATGTCTATGCTCTATAAAGACAACGACTATTAATCTTTTCGATTTTTTTTGTTTGGATTGTTATAGACTACATATATATTATATATATATACGTATATGTATATATATATATATATACCACGTATTTATTTGGTTTTGATCCAATATTTAATTAATATATATATGTCCGCTTCTAATATTTATTGATTTTACAGTATTTACTGGTATAGTATGATATTTTATATATATATATATATTATGCACCGGAGTATTTTACTTATACAATATATATCATAGACCAACTGTATTGTGCTGAATATATATATATATATATATATGCACCATATTTACTTATACAATATATATATAGACACTGTATTTACTGATCTAATATATTAATTGATGTATATATATCTATTATGTATTTAATTGATTTTACGGTATTTACTGATATATATATATACACTATTTTATTAAAACAGTATATACACCATATATATCGCATTTACCGTCGTTATTATCATCATAGCCTATCGTCATTCTCGTTGTTGAATTACATAAATTGTATATAGCTCTTATAGATTTCATGTTTCCTTGTGTTTTCTTTTTTTATTTTTTTTAGGGTTTCTTTTTTTTTTTTCAGCGTTTCCTTTCTTCAGAATTTCTTTTTTTTTTTTAACATTTCATTTTTTTCAGCGTTTTCTTTTTTTCAGTATTTTCTTTTTTCAATTTTTCTCTTTTTTTTAGTGTTTCCTTTTTTTAGAGTTAGTCACGCCGTTTATTTTAACAGTTCAGCGACATGTTGTTTGAGGTTATTTTGGATGTTCTTATTTTATTTTTGACCAAATCTATTAGTTTCTTAATATTTGATATTTTATGAAATTTAGTTAAAAATGGAACATTAAATCTGACATTTGCTTAACACTGTGTTAGGGAAAGAGAGGAAAGAAAAAAAGAGAGGAAGAAAATAAGGGAGAAAAATACGGATTGATTTTACTATTTATTTTCCTTTCTTATTTTCCACCCTATGTTTGGGAAAGGGAAGAAAATAAATGGGAGGATTATTTTCCTTTGTTTTGAAAAAAAACAATATTATTGTAAATTTACATTTTTATCCTTCATATATCTATAAATTAGACATTATAACACATCTTATAATTAAATTATAATTGGTTAATTATTTAATTAATTATAATGAATTAACCATTTATAAGTGAAACCATTACAAGGTGTGCATGCATCATGTTTTGCATCTAAAAAAATGGAAGAAATAACATAAAAATATAAAGTTAGAAAAAATTATTTAATGTTTGATGCCTTTAATTACTAGTATTCAAGCTTGAATATTCATAGTTATAGATCAGTCAAACACACCCATTGCTAGTGTGGTTCTTGTCCACTTTCCAGCGAGACTAGTTGAAGGCCAGACGGTTTGGCCCTTCCTCGCCACTGACAGTTCCGCCAGCCACCTCTAATTGCCTTTCCGGCCACCACAGCCGCTGTTTTCACCCCTCTGTCGCCAATTTTCCTTCCAATTTGGAGTGAGTATATATGGGTGGGCCCAGGAGGAAAGTACCCATTACAGTTATTCCTTCCCAAATTTTCCTTCCTCCCCTTTCTCAAACAGAGTGCAAAAGTCCCTTTTTTTTCTTTTCTTGAATAACGGAGTTGACAACTTAGTTTTCGCTCCAATGACACATAAAATAAGCAATATTTTTTCAAATAATAATTACTTTAATGTCATAAATAATTATCATTAACTATTATTTTATTTTATTAGTATAATTCTTCATCTTGATATAATTTTAAAGACAAAGAAAATTACAAATATGTTCATTTTGATTTAAGTTAATCTTTAGAAATAGTTATGGTCATGAAAATTTTAAAAGAATAAAAATTGCTGATTTTATACTCAATTAAATAAGTTTAAAATATTATGAATAGAGGCCTGTCTTACAGTAAAAAATAGTTCAGCATAGAAATTT
Source organism: Jatropha curcas (assembly GCF_014843425.1). The sequence continues at coordinate 1,772,431 of NW_023591619.1, read as the reverse complement.
ACTTTATGATAAAGAGAAATAAAATATAATTTGTGAACTTTTAATTTATGAAATATCTTTTCCATTAACTATGAAAAAAAAAAACTTAAAAACCCTTAGTACTAGTTAGGATGGCTAAAAGTAGATATAAGTGAACCCAGTTGAGCTCGAATCTATCAGGCTTCAAGCTCAACTCGATAAAATTTAGCTTGGTCTAAAACTCGATAAACCTGATATTTTTAAGCTCGAGTTCAACTCAAAAAAGGTTTTTAACTCAAGCTCAGCTCAAGTAAGTTTAAAATAAATATTACACGCACGCGCGCGCGCGCACACACACACACACAACCACACACACACACAACAATATATATATATATATAATATATATATATATATATATTATATATATATAAAAACTCAATAAGACTCGACGAAGTTTCGAACTGAACATCACTAGGCTCGAGCTTAAGCTCAATTGAAACTGAACTTTCTTAAATTTTTTTTTGAGCTAAGCTCGAATAACTCACAAGCCGACTCGGCTCATTTACACCCAAAGGTAAAAGTACCAATTAATTGTCCAAAAGTACCTAAACCGGAGGTTTCTAATAATGAAAAAAAAATGCAGCAGTATATTTTTAAGAATAAGACTTGCATATTTTCAGTGTATGGGTATCAATTAAAAAAATAAAAATTATTGTTGTTTGATGTTTTTCGATGTATGGTCAAAACTACTCTCATTGAATTAAAAAATTTGTTCCTAATTAGTTCAGTTACAAGGTGAGCCTATACATTGGATGTAGGTAGGGTTATGCATGGTTCCTGGAAGACCTGAACCGAATCGAGGAACCGCACTGAACCGAAAAAGAACGATATGGTAGGAGCCGGACCCTATCAAACTGAATGTAATTTATTATTTTGGTTCTGACTCTAGTTCTTATAAAGAACTGTATTGGAACCGTACCAAAATCATACCAAAATCAAACTGAACCGAATCGATCCTGAAAATCTATTTATACATATATCTTTCTTTAATGTTTTAGTATATCATGTTATTTGTAGTAAACATAAAATTTTATTATTTGAAAATAAAATCTTTATTAGTCGGTACTATTTAATTAATAATAGGAATGGAGTATAAATTAAAATTATTTATCCTACATAAGGAATGGAGTATAAATTAAAATTATTTATCCTACATAAAAAAAATTAATATCTGATGACTCATCATCTTTTATTTTATATAATATTTTAGCAATTTGATAGTTCATAAACGTGTATATAGTATTTACTATATCTATAATTTTCTTGGAAGTTATGTAATTATGTTTTAGGCACAATTTACATAGATTATTTTTATCTTTAAAAAGTTTTCATTTACTAACATTGTTTATCATGTGATAACGAGGGTACAAGTACCGTCATTTTTAGATTTCGTAGAACTTAAAAGATAATGAAGCTTCTTTTTTGTGGACAACAAAAATAAAATTTCATTATTCAATTATTAATTATGATTTATTGATATTTTTAATATTAATGTCATTATTTTGGAGATTGTTTATAATGTGAAAGATGATGGGAGCTTATTTTTACAAATAATAAAAATAAAACTTTATTATGGATCATTTTTATATAAAGAAATATTGCACTGTATTTTAAAAATATAATAATTTTCAATAAAAAAAACTAGAATTGAATCAGAATCAGAACTAAAGAGCCAACGTTGAAAAACTGAAACATTATACTGAAACCGTACCGAAAAATTTAATTCAGTACAATTCTGATTTTGGTTCCTAAAAATAAAGGAATCGAATTTTTAATTCCGTTCCATTTCCCCTTAACAGTCGTACCGGAACTGGGCCTAGATCTGGAAAAGTGTTTTGCTTCTTTTAATTATTTGTCAATTGATTACATAAATATGTCAATTCAAGAATCTCAAGCTCTCTTATCTCTCTCTCTCTCTCTCTCTCTCTCTCTCTCTCTCTCTCTCTCTGTAACAATTTTGAATTCTGGAACTTCGTGGACCCATTTCCCTCTTTGCTCTTTAATATATGGCCGACCAATAATGATATATATAGGTGGAGTGTCAAAAGCAGATCATTCGATGATGTGAATACCATTTTAATTTTTATCTGAGCATTAAAATCTGTGAAAAAAGAACAGAAAATTTTTTTGGTGAAACTGACAAGGACAAAAAAGTACGGACGGACTATCTACCCACCACAACGACTTGAATTGACTGAAAAGATTCATGTGGACAAACTGACAGTTATTTTCAACGCTCTATCAGCATTTGCAACTTTGCTTCCACACCCGCTTCCCGGGAGCGTGCATTTCCATTCATCAATGCTGTAAAATTGCTTGTTGAGGACCGAGGCATGAACCCAATAGGTAGGCATAGCCGGATTCGAAATGTTTAAAATTTTGAATTGAAATTAATTTTTGAATTTTTAGTTTCGATTTCGATTTTATAATTTCGATGAATCGACAGTTCAAATTACGGTGCCGGTATTATATAAATTTTTAAAAAATAATAAAATTTTGATTCCAAATTCATGAATAAATAATAATTTTAAAATGTTTAAATTTTATTAACTAGATGAATTATTATAAATTTTAAAAGAAAAAACTTCTATTAACTAACTTAGAACTATTATTACATTAAATTTACAAATTTTGCTAATTTATTAATATAAAAAAACTATAAATGGAATATAAAATTAATGGAAGGAGTTGGAAATTATTATTTTCAAATGCTAAGAAAATTATTTAAAAAATCAAATGAAGTAAATTTATGAATGGAAAAATTTGAGATCAGAGAAAGAATTTGGAATTGGATGTAAGAAAATAAAAAATTTTAGTCATCGGTGCCACTAGTCTCCGTTAATGTGCCGGAATCATTATCATTGCTTGAATTTTGTTGGTCTTGAGTTCTCCACGCCGCTCTAGTCCAATCATCAACACATTCTTGTATTTCCATATTATTTGGCGATAATCTTGACCGTGTTGGATCTAAAATTTGTCCACCAGCATTAAAAGCTTATTCCGCTACAACAGTAGAAATTGGACAAGCAAGAATATCTTTTGCAATTGAAGCTAAGACTGGAAAGCGATTTGCATGCTTTTTCCACCAATACAAAATGTCAAATTTTGTTGAGTCTTCCTCAGTATCATCACCTAAAAACTTAAAATCTGTGCTAAAATTCTGTGCTAATCTACGGTTCAAATTTTATGTTGAACTGTAGACCCTCCTTGAATTTCTTTTTGAAAGACATTTTACATGGAAAAGTAAATTGGTGTAGAGATGAAATTTTAAGCGGATTTTTGTGTAAGTTTGTGGATGTGGATATACTTGTTGAGGAAGTGGGAGATACTAAATTTAGAAGTACTCATCATACAGGGATTGACCCGATATAACCCCTTAAAAACATTATTAAGTAAGGAGAAAAATATCCTAACTTCAAATATTAATAATCCCACCAATAAAGGACGAAAAATTCTTGTAATGCAACTAACTTAAGTCTAGGACAGAAGAAAAAATCTACCTAAATTTAAATCCTGAATTTCAGTATAATATTTTAAACCATTTAGTTTTCATCAGAATATACATTCCTTGTAAATCATTCATCCATTTTCATTTTCAATTATGGGCCATTAACTTATGGCTTAAACAATGAAATCGGAAATAATGGTAAGTAGGATAAGTAAACCCATCAAATAAAAATTCTTGTAACAATTTTCCAAAACTTTGAAAATATCCTAACTATTTTTTTTTAACAAACAGTCCAATTGATTGGGATTAAAGTTCTGAAAATGTGGATGCATGCAATTGCATAAAGAAGAAAGAAATTTTTATACTTTAGAAGATTCATTTAACATTTTTTATAAGTTGAATTCCATCTTGTAGGAATATCTCTTGAAAATTTTTTATATTTTTTCCCATAGAGTGACAAAAATTTTTAAATTCTTTTCTAACATACCCATGTGTTCATAAATGATTTTAAATCATTTTTTATTGGACGTAAAAAATACAATTAATGTTGTTAATGCGTCTTGAACACATAAATTTAAAATATGACATGCACATCTAGTGTGAAAAAATTGTCCACCAAATTTGGGTTGATAAAGAGTTTTTTAATTCATTTATTGATATCGTATTTGCACTAGCATTCTCAAAACCAATTGTAAAAATTTTTTTAACCAATTGTAAAATTGTTTTTTAGTCAAACCATATTCTTCTAAAATAATATTTAAAATGGTAAAAATATTATGGACGGTGTGAGAGTCATCAAAAACTCTAAGTGCAATAATTTTTTTTTGAATTTTCCATTCATTATCAATCCAATGGGAAGTAACACCCATATAAGAATGATTTTTTTTGCATTTTCCATTCATGTATCAATTCCAATGGGAAGTAACCCCCAATATAAAGAATGAATTTAGTAACACCCATATAAGAATGAGTTTGCCAAGCATCACATCAAATATCACAACAAATAGCAGTTTTACCATTAAAATTTGCAAATACATTTTTTAAAATTTCTTTTTCTTTCAAATAAATAGATAAGATAGTCCTTTCAAGTGTATTTCTAGGTATCTTTTTGGCTAAAGGATTTAATGCTTTTTAGAATAGTTATTAAATCCAGTTTTTTCACCAAATGAAAAAGATAATCATTCCATACAAACCATTTTAGCCATTTCAATTTTATTAGTTTCATCACTATATTTAAATAGAAGAGTGTTAGGATCACCATACTTTTATGATGATAATTGAGTTTGAGTTACATTCATTCCTACCTCACTTGGATGATACAATTTTAAATGCCTATTCAGAGTGCCGTAGCCTCCTCCAAGCTTGAATGCATATTCTTTTTTGCAATAATTACATCGAACCGCATTGATTTCTACGTTATCTTGAACAATTTTTGCAAAATGCTTCTTTAAAATATCTGATTTTGGTGGTTTACCTATTGAAATATTAGGAGATGTGCTCCTTGTTGTGGTGGATGACGACGAATATAATGTTTCTCAACTAGAGTTTGATATTGAATTTTATCATTAAATTGTGGTGAAAAATCAATCAATGGATGAATCAATTTCTTCCACACTTTGAGCAACTCATTTTTACTTGGAGCTTTTTGAATTGTGTGCTATGTTTTTAAATGGAATTATGGAAAAAAAATGAATAAATGAAATATGAAATTAATGGAATGAGTTAAAAATTATTATTTCCAAAAACTAAGAAAATTATTTTTAAAAAAAATCAAATGAAGTAAATTTATGAATGGAACAATTGAGATTAGAAGGAATTTAGAATTGGATGTATGAAAATAAAAAATAAACAATAGATAATTCCAATATTAAGGAAAATAAAGCAATAGAAAAAATAGATAAATTCCAATATAAGGAAAATATAAGCAATAGAAAAAAAAACTAATAAATTTGAGAGAATTTGATTGAGAATAAGAAGGAGAGTTATGATGATAATTAGTTGTGAAAAAAAAAAATCATCAAATTCAACGCATTTTTATAACATATCTTTTCAATTTATTAGTTTTCCAAATGTCCCTTAGTACAGAAAAAGATAACAATTATATTTTTGGGTAATTTAGTAAATTCATAAATAAATACAATAATATTGATTAAAAATGAATAAAATTTATTTACCAAAAATAAAAAAAATAAAAGGTCAAAGCTATCAAGTGATCGAACTAGCCATTTGTACTTTTTTTTGGGTACACATAAATTGTATTTTAATTTCAAAATTCCCTTATAACAGAAAAATAACAATTATATTTTTGGGTAATTTAGTAAATTATAATAAATAAATAAATAATTGATTAAAAATGAATAAAATTTATTTACCAAAAATAAAAAAAATAAAAGTCAACTATCAAGTATCAACTAGCCATTTGTACTTTTTTTTGTACACATAAATTTGTATTTTATTTTACAAATCAACTATTCATGTACCATTTTTTGTATAAATTAAGTCAAATCATGTGTACTTTTTTTTCACCACTTTTTATAAATTATGTAGCATTGTGTACTTCTTTTCCCCATAAATCAAATCAACTACAATCAAATTAATTGATATAAATTTTTTTATAAAAAAATTTTAAGCTACAAATAATTTTATTTGTGCATCCGTTTCGAATAGGAACCTGAATCGCCAGTTAACCACCGATTCCGGGCCGGTTCAGGTTCATTTTTCAACATTCACATGAACCTTAACCGACCCTTGAACTATCGATTTCAGTCTAATTCTGATTCATTTACAGTACGATTCGATTCCGGTTAGAATCAAACCGGTGGCCTTGCCTACCAATAGGGTTAGAGTCTTGAAGATAAGCACCATTATTAGATGATAAGCACTTATTGTCTTATATTAGAAATGGCAATATTTATTCGGTTGATTCAAATTTCTCATCCTCAATTAAATAAAATAAGTACTCTCCTCCCAAAACCTAAAACATAAAAATTCTATTTTCTTTTTAAACTAGTTGGCCACGAGTGAGCTCATACCGGTTTCATCCCTTTCCTTTTTTTTTTTTTTTTTGCAAATAATCCTCAAATCTGTATATAGATTTAAGTTATTGTCGCCCAAATATTGAGATTTATTATTGTCCATATTTTTATATTTTATTCTCAGATCTAGTTCTGAGTTATTGTTGTCATTGTCATGATGATTTTGTCTAAAGTCTTGTTATTTGAATAGTTATGTAGGAAGAAGTGCAGATCTCATCTCTAATACAAGGAAGAAATTTGAAAGTAATCATATCATACTTATAGAAAGTTCATGGAGTCAAACAATAGTAATGAATAGCCACCAAATTTACTCAAAACTATTTTTTATTAAGATTTTTAAACCTTTAATGGAATTGGTATTAGAATCACCAAAAGTTTCTTTAAAAAATTTCTTCCTAAGAGTCTTAAGGATTGGCAAAACGGTCGATTCGATTCAAATTAAATCAAATCGATATCAAAAATTACAAATTAAATTTTTTGTTAACAGATCGAATCGAGCCAAATTTCCTCTTGAATCAAATTGAACTAATCAGTTCAGTCAATTTTAATCAATTTTGCCATTTCGATTTGATTTTAAAGCCAATTAATAGATTTATATGAAACTGACTCGAATCAAACTATAAATTTGGTTCAAACAAAATAAATCGACAACTAAATCTCTCTTAATTTAACTAATCGAACCAAACTAAAATGAGTCAGTTCAGTTTTCGATTGGATTCGATATATAAGTTTGCACACTTCTAACCATGACTTTAAGTTTTTAAGCATTGACCTTGTAGATAAATTTTGCCTAAAGATGCAACATTTTTTTTACTAAAAAGGCCATCACGATTTTTTTATTGTTTTATTACTTTTAGTGAAAAAAAAAAATATCCTCATTTATACCAAATAACTTTATATTTTATATATTCACTTCTTACTTTAAATTCCTTGTTTGTTTGTTTGTTTTGATTGAATTTAAACTTATCCAAATATGATTCTAAAAAGATTTTTGTGTGTGTGTGTGTGTGTGTGTGTTGACAAATGCAAACATTTGACCATGCGAAATAATTAAATTTGCATAAGAAAATTGTTTTTTTCTGATTACAAATTGCTGAGGTGGACAGAAGTCAAAAAATTATAGTGTTACTAGTTGCTCCACTTGAATAGAAGAAGTGCTCTCAAATATTTTCACTTATACCAAATATAAAAACATTAAACTCGAAATCAATTCTATAACATTATATGAAATTTATTTATACCAAATTCAAAATCGTTAAATCAGGTTATACTATAAAAAAATAATTATATTTGTTAATTATCTTATTCAAAAATTAATATGAGAACATTTTACTTTTTTGAAAGGTGAAAGTTAAATGGTCTGCAGAACTACATCGCTAAGGATATTATGGAAAATTCATAAAATCATCATGGCTTAGAAATCTAACACGTATACCATCAATTCTACAATCAACGGCCATGAAGCACTAATCCAAGAAACGATGTCTACTTCATTTCGTTACGCGGTTTAGGCACTATTTCATTCGTGTCAATCAAGAAACCAATTTTGTGTTTTTAAGAAAAAAATAAAATTTAAATTACTCATCATAAGAAGTCACTACTCTTTTCTGCTCATACAAACACATAGCTAAACACATTTCTAAAACAAAGCACTAGCTAAAGAAGCAAGAAACAGAGCAAAACAGAGAGAGTAAGAGAGATGGAGGAGAAGCTGAACCAAACCCAAACCTCTAAAACCCAAACAGCAACTGTATTTCCTAAAAAGAGGAAGTTAGTGAAGAGATTGATGTTTGAATTTTTTCTCTCTATTTTCAGCTGTTCTTCCCCTAAACCCCAAGAAGACAAGGAGATTTGTAATGGTCACATGTGAAGAAGGTAAAACGCTCAAAAATATCAACTTCCTTTTGAATTTCTGCTTCTTTTAGCTCTGGTTTAGTGTTTTTTTTTCTTTTTTTTTTTTTTTCAGTTCTGATGTTTTTACGGAGATCTATAGTTTGAAGAATGTTTCTGGAAATCAAATATGAGGGAAAAAGAAAAGGTAAGGAGAAAAAGTGATCGATGTAATATTATTAGTTTCATCGGTAAATATAAACTATGGGAGTTGAACCGGTTCGACTCAATAAAAAATCCAAGTCGCCAACGAAGGGCGAGCGTAGATGTCTTAATGGTGCAATCGGTGGTGGTGGTATTGGCAGAGGCAGCGGTGGTGGGCATCTTACTGGAGGTGTTAGTAGCGGTCTTGGTAGTGGTCAGTTGTGCTTGCTGACGATGGCGCTGGGAAAGTGATTTTAATGGAATCAAGCCCTCTTCAGAAACTAGGCGGGTATATGAGATTTTTTTTTTTTTTCTTTTATTAGAGTTGAGCCGGTTCGACTCTCCAACCTAAACATGCCCTGGGTTATTCTGATAAAATTAATTTTTTTTCTTTTTTGACATGCTGATAAAATTAAGTTGATTTTGTAATTCCTCTGCTTTTATGATTTACATCAATGAAACCATAATCTAGTATGGTTATACTTATGGTCGTACATAAGCTTGACAAATATGCACAGTCATAAAGTTTTGATACAAAGTGGGACCCTTGACAATTTATAAAAATATTCCAATTGCATGCCGTTATCTTTTATTTTATCATTCGCAGAAAAAGGAAATATCATATGAATTTTTGACTTTTGTGGTTCAATTCTGTGAAAAAGATTAAGATTGAAATGATAAGAAGTCCTTACCAAAGTGGATAGGCATTGAGGATTAATTGGATGATCATTTTAGAAATTTGAAGCAATTTGTGGCATATAACACATCATAAAATAGCGGGGGACCCATATAGGGGGTCCAAAGAGATCCTGGCCGCACCCAGTAAAAAAAAAAAAATTTAATTTTGTGTTAAAAAATTGAAAAAAAAAATTGTAGTTTGACCAATCAAAATTATAATTTAGTTTCCTAATTCTTTAAGTTTGGTCTCTCCTGCATATAATCACCATCAATTAAATTAAATTTTCTTATCTGCAAATACAATTAGTTTATTTTTAATATGCCAGCAAATAGACTTACATGTACATGTCTGAAGACCGAAGCAATTTGATGAGAAAGACATCAAATATAAGATTCTCTATGAAATAGAAAAATAGATGATGATGATGATGATGAATAAACTTTTTTTTTTTTTTTTTGCAAATGATAATTAGATCAACCCTTCTTGTCTTAAGTTTAAAATTGTGTTCACATTGAAAAATGTTCTCCTTTTGTCTCAATGACCACACTTTAATTTCTCATTCTCAACTCTTAAAAGCAAGAATAGGATGAACCATTACATTTGACCAACTATTTAGGAATTGAACTTTTACTTCTGCTGATTGAAAAAATAATTTTAAAAACAAAAATCTACCATATATGATTTGGAAGGTGATCAAAAAGAAAAGAGGCATGTTCAAACTGTTGTTTCAATTCAATAAAATTTGAAAAAATTTATGTTTGTATTCATCATATTGATACTACATTTGTTTTTTGTGGCCTTATGCTTCAATGCTTTTTCTTACTTTGGTAGTAATGGATTCTAAAATTTTCTTTTTCACATTCTGTTTGTACACTTTTTTGAGTAACAAAAGGAAACTCATAAATTAGCCTTTTCTTTTTATGGAATTATAGGAGGCTCTTGATTAATTCTCTCTTTCATGTGATTTTATCTCTGTGCAGCCAAATATGTATCACTAAGTTTCTTTTTTTGCTTTTTTCTTTGGGTGAAATGTACATTATAGATGCATATTAATTGATTAGAACTCCAAGTTTTCGATTTCCTTAATTAAAAATTTTGAGTTTAAGATTTGATTATGAAAATTGTCACGTTGGAAAAGTCTCGTCCCTTGTATAAATCCTGCAGTACTGATTATATATGCCAAAAATATATATATATATATACACACATTTAAAGAACATATATATTATCTCTCTTTTATTGAAATCTGTGGTAGGAAAACACGAAATTTCAAGGATAAGATCGAGAGAGTTGTATATGGCTGTCTACTGTTCTTGTTCTACCTTACGTTCAAGTTAATATATCTACCCATTGTAGATGCTAAACTCCGTTTTAATTTAGTAATTATTTATATACAATATAAAATTAAATTACAAGCAGAATTAATAGGTTAATTTACCTCAAATTTTATGATTTCAAAGTTATAATAAATACAAAATAGAGAAATACAAGGTAATACTAGGTCATTTGCAAAATAGAAGGGGTCATACCGTTTTTTATGCAAAGTACATGGGATAAATTATGCATTTAGCTTTTTTTTTTTTTTTTTTTTTAAACAAAATTAGAGAAATACAAGGTAATACTCGGTCATGCAAAATAGCAAGGGGTCATAACCGTTTTTTATGCAAAGTACATGGGATAAATTAATGCATTTAGCTTTTTTTTTTTTTTTTTTTTTTTTAATATAAGGTAACTTCACAAATGTTAAACCTTTGATATTGATTTAGTTTTTTTTTTTTTTTTTTTTTTAAATAAGGTATTCACAATGTTATACTTTGATATTGATTAGTTAGGAATTATAATTTAATTAATTACAATGTTGTATTTTGTATTTTAACAATAGGATGTAGACAATTGATAATTAAATTTTGGCTCCGTTTGTTTCCATAAAATAACTTGTATGAAAATATTTTTCATAATCTTCCGTTGTTTGTAGAATTCAAGAAAATAAGTCGATGGAAAATATTTTCCTAATCAAAGGCAAATTAAATCATTTTTAAAAAAATGATTTCTCATTTGTAAGAGAGTAAAACACTTTCTAAATATTAACAAAATTATTATGATCTTATCAATGCATGTTATTTAATTTAATAATCACTAGTAACCACAACTACCGGTCACATTTCACACTAGCCATCGTCAGCCACCACCATCAGTGACCGGTGATTTTTATAATTTACCATTTTTTATATTTTTCTCATATTTAATAATTAAAATTTTAAAATATAAAATTTCTATTATAATAAATACTTACAGTGTTACGAGTTAAAAATTTTAATATTTTTCAAAATTAGTTATTGGTGGGAGGAAACAACGGAGCCTTTCTTTGTTAATCACTTTTCCCGTTGTTTTCTGACACACGGAACCTGAAATTTATTTCCAGGAAAAGCTAAAAGCTAAAAGAAAGGCAATTGCAATTTGAAGACCTTTTTCCACGAATTGAACAAGAAAGACCTTGATAGTTGATATTACATATTCTTCGTACGATACAGCCATTTCCTATGTGAAGGGCTGTTTTAGGAAACTGACCATATTGTCCTGTCCATGGGACGAATATCAACATCCAAACCATTATGCATACCAGTCCTAAATTGACATAACCCACTTGTATTAATTACTATTAAAGAATTATTAAATGGTTTTATGATTATAATTTGGGATCTCCAACTTGAAAAATTTTTCATAAATAAATAAAGAAGAGCTCATTTTTAATATCAAATCCTACATCCACCATGCCACCATCATAATAATTCAAGTAATTCACCAATGAATTTATAATAATTTGGATAATTCTCTGTCTTATTGATTTGGATTTGATTATTAAAATCAAGCTCGATGTAAATAATTTAATTTTTTTATTTATGAATATTTTAATTTCATCTTTTTGACGAAATAATAGATTTAATAAAATACGAAAAAATTACCACACAAATCACTAATAAACTTTTTTTTTTTAGTATTAAAATGGTGATATTTATAATGATAAGATTCATGTTATAATGTCCACACAAATAATTAGAATCTAATTGGTGTAATAAAAAAAAAGCATTTATTAAGTAATATTGATGGAAGTCAAAAGGTAATTATGCGAGATCTAGTCTTGGGGAGTGTTGGAACTTGGATGATATTAGTGAAACCAATTATTAGGGCTTCATTTCTTTCTAGAAAAATTTCAAAATATTTAATTTCACCTTATTTTTTGTTGTTCTGTTACAATATTAAGAATTAATTATAAAATATTAAATTCTAAGACTATAAAAAGGCATACAACTATAAAATTATATATTTTAAAACTTCTTATTATATATATATATATATATATTAAAATAGTCGCCACTGACTTATAACGGCGGTCGATGTCTAGTAGTTGAGCAGCGAGGATCGAAAATGGTGAAGGGGAGATCAATGAATTTATATAAATGTGTTATTATAAGGTAATTAATTTATTAAAATCTGAAAAATGTTCTCTCTTTTAAAAAAAGAAGTCATTTTCGTTCAAAATGACTTAGTTTTCTGGTTGACCAAAAAAAATCTCTATTAACTGCTTTTTTTTTTTTTTTTTTAATATTTTTTTTTTTTTTTTTTAACACTCTAAGCATAAGAATATTTGAAAAATATTTTTCATATAAATTATTGTCTAAAAATAAAACGCGGCTAAAATCATCCAATTTTTAGACCTTTTTTCATAGAATTAATTTGACTTTTTAATAGATCTAAATATTTTAATAAATGAAAATTAGTCCTTATTTGATTCATTGCGTAAAATAACAATAGAATTCAATATTTACTATTCACTCTTTATAAATTTTTTGTTTTCAGTATTTTTAAAATATTTATGATATACATAAAATATATTAAGCTTTTTTTTTTAAAAAAAAAAGATTATTCAAATTACCTCTCAATTCTCTTTTAAAAATTAATGATTTAATGTTTTCAGCAATTATTTTTTTTTACAAATTATAATGTAATAAACATGTTTTATGCTTTTTCCCCAAAAAAAAAAAAAAAAAAAAGCTTTTTTTCTTTTTAAAAAAAAAAAAAAAAAAAATATTGGTTCCACTTTAATGGCAACAAAGGGGCATTTTACTTTATACTAGTGGTTATTTAGAATTTTGAGAGTTAACTAATAATTTTTTTTTTTCAGTTTTATCCATAATTATTAGGTGTAATTTATTTTTATGTTTACATCTATTTTCTTCTAACAATGTTTACATATATGTTTACAATATAAAGCAGAAAATAAAAATAAAAATTAATAGCTTTCATTTTATTTTAATAATTTTTTAAAACTTTAATTGAAAGCCTTTCACAAAAATTGGAATTTAAATTGTAAGTATTTCAATATTTAAAAAAATTTTTCTGAAAAAAATGTTTATCTTTTCATTAATATACAATTAATCAATTGTGCGAAATTCAAGATACAAAATATAAATAATAAATCATTTCATTTAAATTTAGTGATAGAAAGAGTTTTTTATTTTATTACATAATATTATATATAAACTAACATATGCTAACACCAAAATTAAATGATTTGTAATTTTAAATTCTCATTTGTCCACACAAAATGTAAAACAATTTTTAAAAAAATATTTGAATAAGGTATATGAAAATGATCAACTATAATTATTTTAATGTATTTATGATATGAGAAACTCTTAAAAATATAATGTGGTGTGAGTACGAGTATAACCTCCCGACAACTTGCGAGTAATTTGATTGTCAGACGCTAAAAAAGAAACATGCGGATTTAAACCACAACTTGTTAACATTCGTCAAATGTTTTAAAAGCTTGTTGATCACTGGAAATGTCCAAGAACTTTCCTTATTATGCTTTTTTTTTTTTTTCACTTATTTCTTGATTAATATTTTCCTATATTTACTAAATAAACCACAAATATTTCCTATATTTAATTTCTTACATAGCTACAGTTGTTCCCTCTCAATGTCAACCAACAATTTTTATTGGTAAAACATAAAATGAATATTTTTTAAGAATTATTTTTTAATTTTTTAAATCTATATATAGATAAATAGGCCTGTTAAAATTTTTAAATTTCATTTTTAGATAAATACTAACCAAAAAAAATATTAATTTGAATATAACACAAATTTTTCTCTAATCCGACTTATTTATATCTGTTTATCTTTCGCACATTTCCCATACATTTCCCGCACATATGAATTCCCATACATATCAATCAAGCAATTCTCCACACTACATTTAGTCGAGGCATTTCAACAAATACTTGGTGGCAATTATTTATCAACTCTGTCGTTAAAATTATCTATACAGTTTATCGCCAAAATTTTTTATTAACTCTTTTATTATTTAGTTATGCATACTTTATTTTGGAAATTATTCCAAAGTTGTTGTAAGTGGATGCAATAACAATGGCTATAATGAAATGTCCCGTCCCTTCCCTTTTTAACCATTTACCCATTTGTTTGAGAATGCTTCATAGCCTTTTGGTTTATTTTTTTGATTTCTAACTGTAATTTTATTATATTTATTGATAAAAGTTGAGTTAGCATATTTAATTCCACATAATTAAATTTATGAAATTAAAATACATATTAGTCTTTAAAAACTAGAATGTCAATTGAATTTAATAAAATGTTAACATTCATTTGGGACTAGGATAAAATATATATTGACTTAGTGTATAAAAGTCTTTTTGCAATGAGAAAAATCAATTTTTGATAAAATTACAAATATTTAAAAAAATTGGAGCAAGACAACTAATTATAAAAGAGAAAATGAAACTCAATTTTTCTTGCTTTCAGTATGAAAGATAAAATAAAGAGAGTATTCAAAGTTTATGTTTATTATTGCATTTATCTTTTTTTAGAAATTTTCAGAATTTTCCTTTTATTTTTATACAATTTGATTGGAGTTATATTTTTCTAAAAGTTAATTTCTAATATTTTTTAAATCGATATATAGATAATTAAAGTTTTAAAATTTTTAAAAATTAATTTTCGTTTAGATTAACATTGAACATAAAAAATTAATTCAAATACAACACAAATTCTTCTCTAATCCGATGAGTGGGAAAAACACAGAATCACGACTATTTGGAGTAGGAGTAGTTGAAAGTAACAAATTAAATCAAACATTCTAAAATTTTTAGTTACCTTATATTGTTAATGTCAATATCATGAGTAATAATAGTTTTTTTTTTTCAATGAATTTAATTTTTTTATCTCACTTTTTTTTTAAAAATATCATTCATTTTTTTATTTTATAAAGTCTATTAATTAAAAAGGAGAAAATATTTATCTGGTTAAGTTTTGAATAAAAAAAAATATATGTTAATTATTATTAGTATAAAAATAAAAATAATATAATTTAATAATATTATTATTTAAACAATGTCCTATAACTGCGCGCAAAGCGCAGATTTCACGACTAGTTATATATAAACTTCATGCCATAGTTGTCACATTATAACTAATTTATTGATATACTGTAAGTCAGTTTATATGTCAAGCTCTAAACTGGATATATATAATTTAGGGTAAAACATTCTAAATATCTCAAATTTTAAGAATTGTGACAATTACAATATAAAATAAACTTAACCCTCTATTTGTTAAGTTGAAAATGTATTTGCTTCGATCAGGAATCAGGATGAGTTTGGGGCTGAGAAGGTCGTCTTGTGCTGATTAAAAATGGTGCATGTCAATTAGCTAACCTAAGGCGAGTTAGCTAATGCACATGGGACTCACGATTATTATTTTTTAAATGTTTAATCATTAATAAAAAATCTGAAGTTTTGATTTTTTTTTTCGAATTTTGCCAACTTTTAATTTTATCAATCAATGACTTATATTTATTATTTTTTTTTTTGTTAAATATGTCATTCCTACATAGTCTAATTGGGTGTAGTCGAGTGATGTAGCACTCTGGAAACAAAGAAACCTACTTGCCAAATTTTGAGGTTATTAACAGCGCGAGTTGCTCACCGAGAATCCATAAAAAATCTATTAATTGTTAAACGATATCAAATTCTTTCAAGCTTATAGTGGGATTGGAAGTAAATTGTTTCAATAATGCAATTTTTCAATATAGAAATTCTAAAAGTAATAATGAACAATAAAAAGATGGTTATGTGTATGTAAACTGGTGTGTTTTAGGGCCAACTAATGGTCAAATAAGCAACAAATTAATGCATTGTGATTAGAGGCATTAATTGACAGAGAAAAATAAATCTGAAGTAGCAATTGACAAAATTAAAAATATTTGTTAAATTTACAAAAAAAACAAACAAAGTTAAGGCTTTTTTAGCGATTTAACTTTTCTTTTTAAACCCAAATTTGACCAATTTTAATCTCGGAGTAAAATTATACCAAAAGTTTCAAATTGCAATATCTAGAAAATTCATTTTTAAGTGCAATTATTACAACCGGTAAAAATTGAGATGTTTGGAATGGTTTAATTTATAGTTTATCTTTTCAAGTGATGACAGAGGAACACTTTCCATTTTTCGTGGCATCTATATTCTCTATTTCGAATCTATAATAAATATTAGTGTTCTCCAAAAAAAATAATAAAATAAAAGAAATTTTTCCTTTTTTTTTTTTTGTTAAATATTTCTCCTTTAAGAATTTTCGTTCGAGGTGAAACGAATGTTCAGTTTAGATGGATCTTTTATCCATTTTATTTCTTTTATTTTTGTGAGAAAAATTTAAAGAAATGAGTATCATACTTAATTAATTCTACACTCAACTTTTACACACACTCTCTCTATATATATATAATATCAAAAGGTGTAATCCTCCTCCAAAAGGGCATTATGAGAATTATATTTGCATTTTCACCCGTAAGAGTGCAAATAAATTAAGCTGGCTCTTGAGCTGTTTAAACTTGGCTTGAAAGCTCGAGCATAACGTTTAATTCAACTGCTTGTTAAGTTTTATCGAATTTTATTTTAGGTTTATTCAAACTGAGCTTGAACACAAAATTGTTTAAGTTGGATTCGAGCCTAAAATTTTAAAACTTATCGAATTTCAAGGCTAGTAAATTGAAGTTCAATTCGACTCATTTACACTACTGCTTCCAGGATTAAAATAGCTTATTATCTTAACCAACACTTTGTTGGTATTATTTTACTCTAAAAAAATTATATAATTTTTGTGTTAATGGTAATAGTATCATTTCTGACTAAATTATACTCCATAATTTGTGACAAACAAAAGGAATCTGTTTAATAAATTATTGTAATGTTTCACTTTTTTTATACATTTCTCTTTTATTTTTTCTCTTATTCTATAAATTTTTTACACATGTTTTAGGACTCAAATTGAAATAACATTTAGATAAAATTTTCCTAATAATGGCAACACCAATCTCATTAAACTTTGATTAAGAATATAATTTCACAAATTAACTCATTATTTTGCAGATAAAACAAATAAAAAAATATTCTCAAAAAAAACTTCAAAATAAAAAAAAAAAAAACAAACAAAAGTCTTTTTTTTTTCCCCTCACTTTAATGGGTAAAAATAAAGTAGGTAGCTTCAAAAACGCGCAAACAAACGGCTGGTCTAAGTAATGGTGAAGGCACTTGATCATCTAGAAGAAGTAAGGCGTTGAGACTGAATCTACAGTAGGAGTTTGTGATTTAGGAAAAGATAACAGCCAGGTATCAGAACTGTTCCCCGCAACCATATCGGTTTTAGCTTATAAAGTACGCGAAGACGAGCCACCGGAAATTGGCGGGAAGATGTTAATCGTAGCCATCAAAGAGAGGTGCATCTTGATTAACCGACTCGTTGATGTAGAGCCACGTGTCGGTTAATCAACGTATCAAATCAAAAGGATACTTTTGTAATTTTTGATGGGCAGATATTCCTTTAAATGAGAGTCGGAACCCCCCACCACAATTTATTATCTGCTCAGTCACAAATCAAAACACTCTAGTTAAAACAGAGCAGCGTCAGAGAAAGATGATGGAGCTGAGGACAGAGCCATTTTTCAAGTCCAAGAAAGGAAGTATTTTTCCAAAGAAGAAAAAATTAGTGAAGCGAATGGTTTTTGATTCATTGATGCAATCTTTTGCATCTCTCTGCTCTTCTTGCTTTTCTTGCTTCTCTGGAGAAGCCAACAAGACCAGCTGCCTCAACATCAATTCTCCGGCCAAAGTAGCTAATGCTGAAGACTGATTTTGTACCTATTTAATTTCTTTGCTTAATTTGTATTTCTTTTCAACTCTTTAGCATGTAATTTTTAAGTACTTGTTTGATTTGGGTTTTGAAATTTGAATTACGTATTTTTTTTTTTCCCGTAACATACACATCTTCTTGCCTGATTTCTCTTCATTTCTATGATATGGTGAGTGACTGACAGACTTATCGCCGGCGTATATTCCCAGGTGGGTATCGCCGGGCGCGAAATAATTCGTGTGATGGCTCTTTCTTTCTTGGAAACTTTGCCTACTTTGGTCTGTCTAAAACACAGTGATATCACCCAACATTACGAAACAGAGAGGAGAACTTTGAGTTGGCAATTTCACAATCTTCGCGAATAAAAAGATCGTAAGAAATGGGTTCTGAATGTGATCGGCAACGGGTGTTAAATTAATAAAGAAAGGATAGGTTTTTATAATTTATTAGATGATGAATAACGTATTAGCTTCTCTAGCGCATATCAAAGATTCGCGTTTACTGGGATCAATCCCCGGGGCCCACAGATATCTAGCAATTGGATCATTAGCTTTGCGTATAGGAACTACTCCTCAGAGGCTGTGAACCGACCATGCGAATTTGCAATTTGGGTTTATCTTTCATTCATTTTTATACCAAAATTACTTCTTACTTTAAATTTGTAAACTTTTTTTTTTCTCCTCACACACGGCATAACCTGAATGTTTTGAAAATCGGACCAAATTGAATTGGCTGGTTGAATCGGTTATTCATAAATCAGTGTCTAAATTGGATTTAACTGGAAAGTATAACAAATAATAATAATAATAATAATAAAAATCGGACATCCTAAATGAACCATTTTTTTTTATTTTCTTTTAATCTTTTTTGTTCCTTTATTTCAACAGAAAATTATTTATAATTATATTTTTGTAATTTTATAATAAATAATTATAAAAATAATAAATAATGAAAATCTAGTTGAATGAAATTGACCTCATCCAACCAATTCAGTCATTAAGACAATAGATATTCGGTCTGATTTTAAGAATATTGCATAACTTAGTGATAATTAAATGTCCTAGATGTAGGTTTGTATTCTCTCCTCAATATTAAAAAAAAAAAAAGAAATTATAAACTTTTTTTGGGAAATTATGTGATTGGTTGAAAAAAAATGGAAGTGATAAGTCTTACAAACTCTATCCACGTGCTCGACTGTTCACACTAGAGTTAGAGGAGCTAACATCACTTCATCATAGTTATTAAACCCAGTGTGGATACTGATTCAGTTAATAATTAGTTTAACCACCGGGTAAATCCTTCAATTAATAGGTTATAAAATTATTAATGATAATTTAAATAATTATAAAAAATAATTATTAAAAGAACTGATAAGGCAGTTCGCGTGGGTCTAGATTTACCGGTTCAACTGTTCTTTAATCAGTTCATTTTAATTTTCTTCTTTAATTAATTTAAAGGTAAAATTGGCTCGATTTTAAATCCAGTACACTGCTTTTCTGTGTGAACCTGCCCAACCAGTTGCTTGCTGTCTGTATAATAAAAAAGAGACGAAAAGAAAATTCCATAATATTTGTACCTTAATACGTCAAAATGACGACAAAGTGGAAATCTGAGTATACGTCACAGCTGCTATCAGCCCACAAACAAAAGCAAAAGGGCATCTAATTTCAATTTTGTTGGATGTTTGGCACTTTATTTTTTATGATTAAATATTTTTTAAAAAATTGTTATTAAATTTGCTCATCCAGAATGTCTAATTTGAATATTCGCGTACTCTGACGTTATTCATCTTTCATAATTTCTCATTTCATTATATTTTCTATTTTTATAATTTTATTGAAAATACTATTTGAATTAATTTTAAAGGGCATTTTGTTCGGTTGATTTATGCAATTAATAATTAATTTGTACTTAACAGTTAGATTATAGGTGTTATGTTAAGTTTTTTTTAAAAATTGATAGATTTGTGATTATATATATTTGGCATTAACTTTATAAAAATAATTACTAAAAAATTTTATCATACTCATTTAAAAATAATAAATTTCTATTAAATATCATATTAAAAATTTTAGTTAGATTTTTTATTTATATAACATATTAAGATAAAAAATATATTTACCTTAAAAATTAAAAAAGATAAATTATTCACCGTAATATATAAAAATAAGTATATTTTAATTATTATTTTATATTTTAATAACAACAGCTATCAAAATTTTACCAAATACCAACATTTATCAAGTAACCACTATTGGCTACTAGCTATCAATTGGTACGAATAATTAAATTTTAAAGAGGGTTTTTAGTGCATGTGACTCGTCCTTAACAGCTAGGTTGTAGGTGCTCCATAAGCTTTTTAGTTAGGAGCTAATAAGCTGATAGAAATCACAATCAATTTAGTAACTAATTTATATTTATATTATATTTTTATTCATTAACATCGTAAAAATAACTATTAAGAAAATTATTTTTTCGAATTAATATATTTTATGATAATAATAATATATTGTAGAGACAACAGGCATGTGTGGTGAAAAAATGCCACTATTTATTGTAAATTACTGAAATACCTTTGGGGTTTGTGCTCTCTACGAAAGTAAAAAGAAAAGTATCAAACAGAACATTCTCAAATCCTTGGTAGCCACGTGCGCTTGTCCTGGTGATTTGTATCCAATTTAACTAATAGAAAAAAAAAATTAAAAACAAAAATCATTACTCTGCAAGTAACTTTTTAATGTTGTACCGCAACAGTTTCCTGTTACAACCTGCACGTACATTTTCAGGAAAATCCTCCTCTTTCTCATGGTTAATTCCTTTTACATAGTACGTTTCCTTTCTCTAATCGAGACACCAAAATTAATATTTCAATCTGAGTACTCATTTCTTGTAATATTCAAAATTTTGAAATTTATTAAAAGAACTTATCTAAATACTACATTGAACTCAAATTTAAAAATATTGCCTCAATTACTCAAAAAGATTTTAACAATTAATATTTCAATTACTCAAAAATTGATTGTTTGGATATATTAAATTAAGAGTTATATAGTCAATTTATTCAATAATTTATATAATTTAAATAAATTTAATAATTTTTCTAAAAAAACGTGAAATTTCAAAAACCATAAGTATTTAAAATAGTTTGAAAAAGAATTAACTAGTTCCATCCCTCTAGCAAGTCATTAATCTTTCTTTTCTTTACAGTATTATAAATGATGAAATGGAGAAAAGTAGGAGTCAATTGAAATCTCAGTTGTGCTTGTCTTAGTTTAAATGTATAATGCTTTTCTTTGATGTATCCAAGTAGGACAATGTCAACAAGTTCTATTACAATTAAAAAAAAAAAAAAAAGTATACAGATGCTATGCAGCCAAGAAGTGCATATTTAGTGGAGTCTTAAAGTTACAAACAATTGATACAATAATTGTAATTATAAGGAGGCTGAACAAGTCTATGTCTGTTGTGAACGTTTACTAGATTTTCAGATTAAATGTATGTGGAGATGGGAATTTGGTTTATTATATAGTGTTTACCGAGTCAAGAGAAAATACGATTCATGCACATCAATGCATTAGGTGAACGTTTACAGATTTTTTTTATTCAATGCAGGTTTAAAGCAAACCACGTACCATTTCCTTGTTGCTAAAACAGAGCACAGCAGAGTAACAGAAAATACAGAGAGAAGCAGAGGAAGAAGATGGAGATGATGAGGACAGAGCCATTTTTCAAGTCCAAGAATGGAAGTGTTTTTCCAAAGAAGAGAAAATTAGTCAAGCGAATGATTTTTGATTCATTGATTTCGTCTTTTGCTACTCTCTGCTCTTCTTGCTTCTCTGTCGAAACCAACAAGGCCGGTTGCCTCAACATAAATTCTCCGCCAAAAATAGCTAATGCTGCAGACTGACCTTGTACCTATTTCATTTCATGCTTAATTTGTACCTTCTTTTCAACTTTTTAGCTTAAATTTGGATAAGGAGTACTGTAGTTGTTTGATTTGGGCTATTAAATTTGAATTATGTACTCCTTCTGTAATACTAATATTCTAATCTTATGTCTCTTCTTTTCTATGATACTATGACTGCCTTACCCCCCTGCGTATATTCTCAGGTGGGTATCGCCGGCGGAAACCGAGTTCGCATTCGATGAAATTTTCAGTCTATGAAACTTTGCCTACTACGATAGTGGTCTGTCTAAGACAGTTCTAACACCCAAAATTGTAAAACAGAGAGCATAATTTTAAAAAGCTTCTTGTGGAGGGGCCCACAGCTGCAACTGTAAATCAACTATGCCACGGACGGTGAATTGGTTCGAGTAATTTTTTAATTTCGATTACTGATTAATCATTATTCATTAGTGCAGTCTCATTCTCAACCATTAGCTATCGAGATCAGAGCTGATTAATAAAACAAGAGAGTCAAAGAACATTCGATACTGTTATAAATATTATTTCGAATGAATAAATAAAATTTGACCGAAATAATATTTAGGTAACCTTATAAATAAAATTCATATGAAAATATTGTTTGTGTTTGGCTCATTCAATTGCCTATTAGTTAATTTTTACAAAGTAACTGATTTTATTAAATATTTATTTTATCAGTCAATTCATTGATCTAAAATTTCTAATTTGAAATTATCAACCAATTTATCAAACTGTTATTTTATTCATCTTTCACGATATATATATATTTTTATAATTTTATCGAAAAAAAATATAATTTAGATAATATTTGAATGGAAATTATTTAATGAATTTCACTATTTCCGGTTGGGAGCATGAAAATCTGTGTTATCCACGGCCATCCGAGCGTGAAGTCCACGCGGCTGAAGTCTTTTAGAACAGAGAAAAGGACAAGCTACAACCTCAAAAGTCAGAAAGCGTATTGGACAGGATATCCGTACAAGACATTCTCGAATCTAGAGCTTCCCACGTGCGCTTGTCGTGGTTCTTTTTGTACCCAATTTTACTAGCATAAAAAATGTTGTTTGATTTATTACTCCAGTAGATTCATTAATCATTAATAAAATCTACAAGTACCGTCTAAAATTGGGGGTCGAGCCAGTGAGTGGGAAATTTTTTCAAGAGACCTAAAAATTTTAAGAGTAAAGACACATGGTTTGGATTGTTTTTTCCGTCCTTCTCTTCCTTTTCCCTCTGCACCTTTCGAATTTTTTTTTTTCTAATTGGGTTTTTGATTTTGAGTTTTGGTTCGTATACTTCTTTTATATACTAAATAAATTGAAAAAGAAATTCACTACTCTTTACATCTGATATTGATGATTTGAGTTCTGATTTTGCTAATTTTGAGAATTTGGGATTTATTTTCCAAAGAATGGATGAAATTGACCACTTGATTTTGGTTTTTTAATTTTGACTCAAAAATTAATAATTTTTGTACTAGAAAAATAAATAAGTTATTTATTAAAAAAATGACTAATAAATGTTATACCCTAAAAAGAAAAACGTGCGTGATATAAACCACAACTTGTTAACAATTGTCAAAAAGATTCCAACAACTTGTGGTTTACTAGAAATGTCCAAGAAGCTTCATTAATACTCCTATATTTAATTCATTATATAATTGTAATCTGCCATTGTTTTCTTATAAACGTCAACCTATTATTATTTTTGGATGAACTAATTTAATTACTCTTTCCTTTCCCTCCCATAACTTTTTGTCATATTTATTTCTAAAGTAAATAATATTTCAAATTTGTTTTTTTATCCTTATTTAATATGCTTATCCGTGAACAAATATAATAGTCAAACAACTATATTGTCATTAATTAAATCTTGATGTAAACAAAATTAACATATCAATTAATCTTCTAATAAAACTCTATTTAATACTCCTTCAGTTCTTAAAAGATAGTCTATATTTCTTTTTTGATTTGTCCCAAAATATAGTTCACTTTTATTTTTTGCATTATAGTTAATCTTTAAAATGTCTACTATACCCTTACTAATTATCTATTTTCAATAACCTTCATTAATTCTTAGTTATTATCCCAATATAATAATTTTATAGAGATCATTTAATCTTTATGGATATTAACACAAGGTTATATATTAGAAAAAAAATAAATAAAAAATATTGTTTAACTATATTAACTAAATTTTCTTGATCCATACGTCCATAAATTACGGAAACGAATGGAGTAAAAAAAAAAAAGTAATTAGCCACGTTGATCAATAAATTAATAATTAATAATTAATAATTATACTATTAATTTTTTTTTCCATTGAAATTTTTGTATGTTGCTTTGAATTGAGTTTCAACTCTTGACTTCGGCTGTGTTCGGCCAGTTTTACACTATTAATTAGTAATTAGCCACGTTTGATTTTACCAAATAGATGATGAATGATACTCAACTTTTACACTATTAATTTAATTATATTATCTACTAATTATTATTATTATTTTTTTTTTTTTGCTTTTAATTTCTCTCCTGTCGGTTCAATGGGTACAGTTAAAGAAACAGTACTGGAAGTGCATTAGTCCTAGTTCAACTGCATCTAGAAGATAATTAACGAAGATTAAGATACAGTAATTAACTTCTTCATTTAGGAAAGCTTAAAGCTACCACTGGACTTTGTCGGGAATAGTTATTGCTTCTTGATGAACCGCCACGTGTATCAGCTAATCTACGTGTCGCAGTTTGAAGATTAGTCTCTGATTGGCAGTTAGTTTATTCTTTAAAAAGAAAAAAAAATTATAAAACCCCCAGTACCGTGAACTCCAAGTAAAAGAGAGCTCAAGCTGAGCAGAGAAACGGAGAGAGAAGCAGAGGAAGAAGATGGAGATGAGGACAGAGCCATTCTTCAAGTCCAAGAATGGAAGTGTTTTTCCAAAGAAGAGAAAATTAGTGAAGCGAATGATTCTTGATTTGTTCATCCAATATTTTGCTTCTTTCTGCTTTTCTTGCTTCTCTGGAGGAGCCAACGAAGCCCAGCTGCCTCAACAGAACTTTTCCGCCAAAAATAGCTAATGTTGCGGACTGATTTTGTACTTATTTAATTTCTTGCGTAATTTATATTTCTTTTCAACCTCTTAGCATAATTTTCGTTAAGTATTTGTCTGATTTGCTCTTCGAATTTTGATTTATTTAGGCTTTTTTTTTCTGTAACATACACATAATCTTGCCTGTTTTCTCTTCCTTTCTGTAAAACTATGATCACCTTATCGCCGGCGTATATTCTCAGGTGGGTATCCCCGGTGGTAACCCAGTTAACTTTCAGTGCAATTTTCATTCTATGAAACTTCTGTTACTCTCTTCTCTCTAAAAGACAAGTGTCCTTTTTTTTTTTTGGTTAATACAGTTAAATTAAACAAAATTTAATCTTAGTTTCATTAAGATCGAAAGTATGTTTTCGCTCATGAAAATTTGCTGTCGAAATTCAGTAATTGGAATATTAGTATTATCACAAAAAATAAAATATTTATTAAAGAAATCTTAATTTCTCTTTATAAGCTAATATTTGACACTATATATACTTATTAATTCAAAAAGCAAAGTCTCACCCAAATAAAAATAAAAATTTAATGATTAAAAAATGACAACTAAAGTTATATAAACTTAATAAAATTAAATGCGAAGTTTAATGTCCATTAATTAGTAATATTCTATCCTACCTTAAATTATAAAACATAATAAACATTGGGTTTTGATATGCAATTCCATTCAATTAATCCAATTTGAATTACAATTTAATTGATAATTTTTTTTATACAATGATGAAATTGAAATTAAAATAACAATACTATTACTATGACAATATTAATACATGATTAATTTTCTTTATGTTTTGAAGTTTCTATTCTATCATTTACATATAACAATTTAATTATGTTCCCTCAAAAAAAAATTAATCATGATTTTTTTAAAATTTTCTTTTTAGTTCCATCCCTTTTATTGATTGATTTTCTTTTTTTTTTTTTAATTCTCACTCTCTTATTTATTTATTACTATTTCTTAAATTCACATCTCAAGGCTTTGAAATACTATGATTAATAAAATATGTAAAAATAGATAATAAAATTTTGAGCACAGGAATTGGACAATGAAGTACACGGCTTCTCTAGCAGGCAGTGTCAAAAATTGGAGTTTTGTGCCATCACGCGCTATTTTCTTGTAGAAGGACCACAGATAGATACTTGGAAATTGGATCATTAATTGCAACTATGAACCGACCTTAATGAATTCAGTTTATCTTTCATTAATTTTTATACCAATACTTTAAATTTGTAAACTGTATTTTTTGGTTTGTTGAAAAAGTTTAAAGTGATTTTCTAAAATTATGCCTCAATCTAATCTGCGAAAAAACAAAAGAAATTTAACCAAAATTCGAATTTACTTAAATGTTATTTTCTTTGCATCAAAATATAAGTCGTTTAAAATTTTTGCAAATGAGTTACGAAAACGATTAATTTCTCCGGAACGACTTATATTTTGAGATAATATTATTGCTCTAAATGACTTATTATTTTAAATAGGGAGAATAATTTTTTTTTTAAAAAATGCTAATTCGGTTTTCTACAAAAATAATCAAACTGAAATCAAAAATCGAAATTCATATTTTTAATTGACAGAAAGATTAAATTAAATATTTTAGACATTTTATTCCATTACATCGAAAGTTATACCAGATTCAAATCAAGTTTAACATTGACTAAAAAAAAAAAGAAGAAAAATACTCCTATAATAATTATTATTTTTTACATAAATCCGATAATCATTAATAATAATATTTAATGGACATCAAATCATGATTTAGGAAACGAGAGGATCTCTCAAAAACATTATTAAAATTGGGCTTCTACATGATATTATTGGTGTCTCTTGTTCTAGACACCGTTTGTAAAATTACAGCCTCTCTCCTTTTTTTTTTCCAAAAAAAAAAAAAATGGGCATCATTTTCTTGTTTCAAGTATATTAATTAAAGAAAAATTCCTCTTTCTCTCTCTTTCTGTATTCTTTTATATAATATTTTTTTTATTACTAGTAGACACAGATTAAAATTTGAATTCACAATCCACAATATCAATTCACCTTGTTCTTTCTAAAATAAAAAGATCAAATTGAATATTTGGATATGATTATAACATTTTTTGTGATATATGCAAAAAAATTATGATTTATTTATGGATTTTAATATCAACAAGTTAGGGTAAATTTGTACATAATTATTTGGAATTGCCAAAGATTTGATGATTTAGGTAAAAAAAAGAATAGCTAAACCAAAAAAAAAAAATGTCGCAATTCAATTAATTTGCCTTGTCAAAGATATGGAAGTGAATGCCTACCTTTTATATATGTAAGACTTTTAATTAATTTTTTAAAAATGAAATTTAAATATGGAAGTGAATGCCTACAAATTGAATACTCTGGCCGTTCTTTTTATATAAAACAAAACTAAATTTTCACTAAAATTAAGAAATGGTTTAACCAACTTTTTTTTAAATTTACTTTATTTTTTCTTTAATTTCTCCCCTAATATCAATGTAATCTAAATTACGTTTCAATATTAAATATGGTTTTAAATGCTTTGTTGAAATGAAAGGAATACAAATGATTGAAAAAAAAAAAAAAAAAAAAAACAAATGATTGAAAAACAAAAAAAAAAAAAAAACTGAACGTTTAAGTTTCAATCTTGGAGAAAAAATTTAAAAAAAAAAAAAAAAAAACTGAAGTTTATGTTTCAATCTTTGGAGAAAAAAATTTTTTGGCACTTATTTAGGAAGGTTATGTAAAAAAATGAAAATTTGTGCTTATTTAATTTTTTTATCAGCCTTTGGTTATTGGAAACGTGTTTTAAATATAGCGTAATTTTTCAAATATTTGAACAAAATTTATAAAGATACCTTCAATATGGTCAACCTAAAAATTTTGGCATTTTCCTAGTGTTCATGTCGTCCATACAAACACATTTTTTTTGACAAAAAGTAATGTGAAAATAACTCATTCTCTAAAATTTCTTCATATTAAATGATCGTCTATTAAGACAAGGGTAAAATAAAGTATACCGATGTGACCTGAATAAGAGCACAATCATGAATAGACATTTAATGGGTTGATCCATAATTAATTAAGTATTTAGCTTAACAAGTCTATTTCTCTTTTCAACGCGTGTACCTATATCCTACCCAAGGGAAAATGGATGATGATTCATGAAATGTAGCACAAATTTGGTATGCAAATGCTATGCATCTATTCAACTTCCAAGTTAGTATGAATTTTCTGGCAAAATCCATTTTCTAGCACTTAACTAATCAAATTTTAGATAATTAAACTTTTAATTTTTTTTATCGACATTAATTACAAGGATTAAGTGACCATAATCATACAAGTAAACACACATTTGATTTCACTGAGATTTCTATTATTTTTGTTAAAATTAGATCCTTAAACTCTCATCATTTTTGTTTTTTTGAACTGCTAATTTTTTTTTGTGATAATATTTTTACATATTACCTCATTATTAAGTTTATTTCTAATTGTTAATGACTTAAATTTGTCATTTACTCTCAGTCAATTTTGGGGTTATTCTTTATAAAAAGAAAAATTAAAAGGTTCAATGTCAGCAAATAAAAGTTGAAGAGTTTAAATATACGTATTGCCAGTTTTATTCTTATTTTAATAAATATTTAATTTAAACAATTATTTAAAAACACTTGTTAGTAATTTGGTGCTAAGCTCAGCCTTAAAAAAAAAAAAAAAGAAAAGAAAAGTTGAAACATGAACTTACTGAAAGGATCATCCAGTACCAAAAACTATATATATAGAAGTACTGAAAATTTAAAATTAAAATTTGGTTCTATTATGTTAAAATTAAAATTGAATTGCAAATCTTAAAAACTGAAATTATCAAATCTAACCGTAAAAATTATGATTATACTCCATGAATAAAATTGTATCATAAGTCTTAATAATTAAACTGACACAAATCAAACTGATCATCGGATTAGATTTTTTTTTTTTTTTTTTTTTTCTTAATAATTAAAGCTGAACAAATCAAACTGATCATTCCGATTACGCATTTTTTTTTTTTTTTTTTTTGGTTGGATTTATTTGTGTGAAACCATAGAAAAGTTTTTTTTTTTTTTTTTTTTGGTTGGATTTATTTGTGCTGAACCATAGAAAAGACAAAGTATTACAACGTTAAAGCCAAAATCCAAAAAAAAAAAGAGAAAAGAAAATTATTAAATTTATTTTAAACAATTAACCTGCTATGAGCTAAATATATCTTATGTTATTATAAGTCTTCATCTTAATATAATTTCAAAAGATAAAGAAAATTATTAATTTATTTCGGTTTTGATGTAAAATATTTACCCTTATGATAATTTTGAATAAATAAATTACTAATTTTGTAATTCTACAAAGTTGAATGATTTTTTTTAAAGAGAAAACCCACATTAAAATGTAGACAAATCCTATATTAAAACCATAACAATTTTTGTGTACTTAATTGAATGAGTTAAACATAATGCAAATGTGTTTCTTAGAATGAAAATATAATTTAAAATTTTGTTTTAAATAAAAAAATTGGTCCTCCCTGCGTCTTCAAAGATTTGTTCATTGATAAAAAGGTGAATGTGGAGTAGGAATATGACAATTGAAATGAAACAAAAGAAATAAATTAATCAAAAAAATGGAAAAAAATTGAATTCGACTATTAATTTATAATATATGATTACAATGGAAAGTCCAATTGCGAGATTCCAAAATGGTATTGGCCCAAAAACAAAAAATTAAAATAGAATTTGTTTTTCTAAAATTTACAGATGATGTGCCTGCCACTCTTTAAATAATTGAACCGCACGAGCTAAGAATTTGGTGCATAATTTGGAATTTTCCGTTGAGTCTTTGTCTTAATTCCCAACACAAATCAAGAATTGTCTTTATAAGCAGCTTCTCTGTGAACAAGTGCCAATAAATTTGGATACATAAGTCAATTCAAGAATTTCTAGCTTGCCACCGATTTATGCTCTAACAGTTCGCTATATATATATATATATATATATATAAAACCCATTGATTAGGCATTTCCAATGGCTAAGCAGAACCCAAGTGAAGAAGAGAACAGCTACGACAGGAAAGAGCCAAAGCAAGGAGATGAAGAAAACCCATTTGAGGAATTGGAAAGAGCTAATAGAAAGCAATATTCTTTCAACTACACGGAAGGAAGTGTGTGGCCAAAGAAGAAAATTTTAGTGAAAAAGAGAATTTTTGGTTTCCTGGTTACTTGTCTATCTTCTCTTTGCTTCTCTCACCAATCCAACAACAAGGCTGTAACCAAAGTCCCTACTGTTACTATGCTCATTTGATCTTGCGCTAGAAAATTGCTTTAACTGTTTGTATGAAATGGTGAATGTGAAAAGATCAAGAATATTAGTATCAGTTCACAAAAAGAAAAATCCTAGCTGTAGGATTTATGTAAACATTTAATTACTAGAAGACAAGGTACACTTAGACAAGGTTTATGAAAAGAAGAAACGTGTCTATTGAAGAAATGGAAGCCAACCCATATCCAGCTATTGCTTGATAGAAACATTTCTGAACTCCGTGGACCCATTTCTCTGTTTTGCTCTTCAAATAGCCAATCCAACAATGAAAAAAAAGCATTGGTGGGGCAATACAACTCTTAATTAAAATTTGAGTGACCAAATTAATACAAGGCAGAAGGGTAATCTTTATATATAAGTTATTTTGGTTTGTTATTTTGTCTCAAAATATAAGTCGTTTTGTGTATTTTAAAAGTAATAAATGACATTTTTTAATGTTGTCATTGTTTACACTAAATACAATAAATACTTCACAAGCAACTATTAGTTTTGAAATAAAAGATAATTTGATGAAATTACCCTCGAGTTTGTTATAATATAAGAGAATTAATTACTTCTTTAATCCTTATGTAAAAACTTTAAACGATTTATATTTTGAAATAGAGATAATAATTGATAATTGTAAATCGTAGTAATTAATATCTAAATCTTAGGAAGTTTAAAAATTTAGTGGGAAATGGTTGTCCAAAAAAGGGAAAAAGGGGGAAAAAAGGGGCCAGTAGAGTACATCTGCTTGGTGGAATCCTAATAGGTCCTGAAGCTTGAGTTGCCTGCCTAAATAAAGGAATAGAACCACATAAAATTTCCCAAAAGTAGCATGTGCAAAAAGAATTGGTTATCCATGTCCAAATTCAATTTCCTAGAAAAAGAATTCCCAACTCTTATGATCACAAATTTTTGTGCCATTATGAAAATTGCCCCCGAATTTTATAATTCCTTAATTTAGGAGGAAAATATATGCATTAAATACATGTTCCCACAATTAATTATTTTACTTCACTTTATCACATAATTAATTATATATTATGTTGAAAAGGATGACAATCATTAATTTTTAACTTAAAAGAAATTGTTTTTGACATCATCATGTTGATTGGTCATGGTTAATTTGATTCAAGCTAATAAAAGTAATTTATGTACATAAAAAATTTGACGTCTAAAATGAATTCTATAAGGATTGAAATACACTCAAGTAATTATAAATTAGACCGGATCAAGGTTGGTTCGGGTTGGACAAGTTCAACCAGATTCTTAATTTTTTATTTTTAAATATTTTTACATATGTGTGTATACATAGCAACAAAATAATTTTCAACCCAGTTTTCTAAAAAAAAAAAAGGTTTTTATTAAGAAAATTAGGTTTTGTCTGATTTTATCAAGAAATTCTAGTTTTTATTACCGGTTCAACCTGATTTTCTCAAAAAAATTCAATTTTTTTTTCCAAAATTGGTCCAAGTTGATAATGGAATCGAACAACCAATTGGTTTTAATTTAACCGGTTCAACCGGTCTATCCGATCCAATTCCAACCATACTATGTATGAATATTCTTTTAATTTATTTGAGATGATACAAAATCCTAGCATATGAATCCTTTTAATAAAAAATTTTAAGTCTAAATTCTATATAAAAATTTTAACCAAAATATGGATCCTACCATTGTTCATGCCTAATCGAAAAATTTTTAACTTGACTAAATTTAATTTTATTATTGTGTGACCAAGTGCAATTTTAATTAATTGTTACTTAATCTCGTTCCAATTTGTTTGTTTTAATTTAATTTAGTTCTAAGTATGAGATTTCATCAATCACTACTTGATTTAATTTAAATTGGGGTCTTTTACTTTAATTTAATTTTAGATTTGACTTAATTTAATTCAAATTAGATTGTCTAATTAATTTGATTCAAGTGTGACTACTCAATTGTTACTTTATTTGACTTTAATTTAGATATCTTAATTTAATTTAATTTTTAAATATGATTTAATAGAGTGCAAATTAACCATTCAAGTTATTGTTTATCTATATACATTAAAATTTATATGTGGAGAACGTCTAATTAATTTGATTCAAGTGTGACTTACTCAATTGTTACTTCATTTAACTTTAGTTTAGTATCTTAATTTGACTTGATTTTTAAATATGATTTAATAGAGTGTAATTTGATTCAAGTGTGACTTACTCAATTTGTTACTTCAATTTAAGACTTAATTGTTACTTCATTTAACTTTAGTTTAGTATCTTAATTTGACTTGATTTTTAAATATGATTTAATAGAGTGTAAATTAACCATTCAAGTTTCTGTCTTTATCTATATACATTAAAATTTATATGTAGAGAACGATCAATAGACTTATCATAAGAAAATGTAGAATACGTGTCAAAATGATTTGTACAAGGATTGATCCTGCGATTTTACTTATACTCATGCCAAAATGTATACTTATATATCATTTGAGTTATAACTTTCAAGTATGACATAATCAATGGTTACTAATTTAATTTAATTTCAGGTATAACTTACTTTTATTTGGATTAGATTTTCTAAATTTAATTTGTTTCAAGTGTGACCAAGTGTGATTTATTTAAGGGAAAATAATTATTTCATCCCTGAGGTTTGCCATAATTATTTAAATAGTCTCCGATATTTATAAAAATATTTATAACATCTCTCAGGTTTACTTCGTCTTATTAAATAGTTCTTCCGTCCAAAAAACACACTTTTCCATTAATTTTGAAAGGAAAAGACGAAATTGTCCTTTATAAGTTTTCATTATTTCGTCCCTGAGGTTTGCCATAATTATTTAAGTAGTCTCTGATATTTTTATAAATATTTATAACATCCCTATGGTTCACTTCCGTCATATTATTTGTCCGTCCAAAAAACACGCTTTTTACTATTAATTTTTAATAGAATGACCAAACTACCCTAAATCCTCTAATTAACATATCCTTCCTTTCAACTCATTTGCTTTCCTTCTCACTCACTCTCACTTCCACTCACAAAAATGGTAATAAACAAATTCCATAGGAGCTCAAGAAGAATAACAACATCTACTTGAGCATCCAAAACATTTCAATGTACTTAATCTTTTGTAAATTTGCATCCAATGCATTACTGTTGCTCATACTGCAATAATCCCAGAAATAAACCATATGCAAAATCTGCCAAAAAGAAGAACAATATAGCAAAGCAAAAATTTACACAGCACATTTAGCTTACTCTTGTTCACTTAAAACCCGACACCACCATTAACAAATGCCCATGTAAATTTTAAATCATAAATTGTAAACTAAATTTAAAGTAATCACCCAGTTTGATTTAAACCTAAAATTGAACAAGCAGATTAGAAATTTAAAAATTTATCCAAAATTTAGATTAAAATTTCTAAATTTTGGGTAAATTTAGAGGATTTAGGGTAGTTTGATCATTTTATTAAAAATTAATAGTAAAAAGTGTGTTTTTTGGACGGAAGGATAAAATAATATGACGAAAGTGAACCTCAGGGATGTAATAGATATTTATATAAATGTCAGGGACTACTTAAATAATTATGGCAAACCTCAGGGACGAAATAATGAAAACTTACAAAGAATAATTTCATCTTTTCCTTCTCAAAATTAACGGAAAAAGTGTGTTTTAAAAAGTGTGTTTTTTGGATGGAAGGACCAATTAATAAGACAGAAGTAAACCTCAATGATGTTATAAATATTTGTATAAATGTCGGGGACTATTTAAATAAATATGGCAAATCTCAGGGACAAAATAAGTATTTTCTTTTTATTTAATTGTTACTTCATTAAATTTTAATTTAAATATCTTAATTTAATTTAATTGTTAAATGTGACTTAATAAAGTATAAAGTAAACTTAAATGAGGTTAGCCTAGTGGTGAAGAATATATGCAAAGTCAATAGATTAGATTTAGGTCATTCATTCAATCCTTTGTTTTTTTTTTTTTTTTTTTTTTTTTTTTTTTTTTCACCATTTTACCACTTTACCTACAAACAAAAAACTTATTTTCGTATTTGGTAGTTAAATTCCCAATATATGTTTAACATATACTTGCTATTACAATAATTCTTATATTTCTAATTTATAATTACATTTTTACTTCATCTAATTTAACAATCTTTATACACACAAAATTCTAGAGAATATTCATAATTTTTTTATGCATTTCACAACTTAATTATTATTTAATACACTTATTAGCGTAGTGAAATTTATATGTAGAACTAATTTTCAAGTATAACAAATATGACTTATTTAATTGTTACTTAATTTAATTGTAATTTGAATATTTTAATTTCATTTGATTCCAACTATAACAAGGTATAGCTTAAAAAAAATCAAGTTAAAGGAAAATTAAGTGACATGTAACTATTTATGTCTCATAAATCACTAAGACACTTGGCAGAATATGATTTGTTAATTGATGAGGTAAAAATAAAATAAATATCTAGCATGTACATTGATAATGTCATTCATTCAATGCTTTGTTTGGAGTTATTAAATGATGAAAGATAAATATTTGAAATTCAAAATTTACATCTCTTTCTCTCCATGTCAAATCTACCAATTTTAAGTGAGAATGAAACTGACATTTGACATATTAAATTTGGATAAAAGTGTCATTTTAAATGCCATAATCCTGGATCACCATGATCCAAAAACCTTTTCCTTTTGAATTTTACTATTCCCTCCGTTTTTTTATATAGAAAAAGTTTCTATTTTGGATGTTCTTTTTATATAAAAATTTTACTTAATTTGATAACTTTAGGAACCATGCCAATGTGAAAAGTTTATCTTACCATTGTTTTAGTCTTTTGTGAAGCTTTTAGTTTGGGAAATTCTCAAGATAGTTATAGATGAACATTTAATGTGAAGAAGTTTAAGAAGTTTTATGGAGAATTGGTTTTTTTACATCAATTTTGTTGAAAAAAAAATTATGCTCATATAGTGATTTGATTGTTGGACTAAAAATGGAGTTTGTATATGGAGTTTGAATAGAAAATAACCACAAAATTTTTAGATTGACCACAATGAAAGGAATCCTTATGGATTTCGCTCGAATATTTGAAAAATTACGCGATATTTAAACTACGTTTTCAATAGCTAAAGACAGTTTGAAGATTAAATGAGCACATATTAAAAGTATAATTAAAGATTTAAATATAATTTAAGGCATACATTGATATTAGAGAAGGAATGAATAAGATATTATGGGTAAATTAGGAAAGAAAATGATGAAAAAAAGTTGATTAAACTACTTTCTTAATCTTGGTAAAAAATTAGTTGTTCCTATATAAAAGGAAAGGAGGGAGTTTTTATATTTGTTTCTTTTTAGTTTTCAATTGATTAAATGCTATAATGTAAATAAGTAATTATCCTGTGGGAAGAATTTTCATAATTAAACTTCAAATTTAAGTTCTTTGTTGATCCTTGAACAACATTTATTGCATTTAATTAATTCCAATGTATATCACTTTTAATTCTAATGACCATTTATTAAAGAATTGATTGCTGACTAAATGCTCAATTAGCGTTTCAATTAGCTTATAAACAAGAAGATTACAAAAGAAAAAGATGTAACATTAAAATTTAAATATACTTTAGATAATATCATGATTTATACTTTAAAGAATTATATAGTTTGTACATTAAAGAACTTATATATTCTTAACTATGATTTATACTTATAAAAAAAAAATGTATTAGCTATGAAACTACAAATAACATGGAAGTACGAATTTAATTAAAAAAAACCTTTAAGATTATTTATGTTATGGATTTTTATTTAATTAAATTAGAGAAGTTATGTTCATAAATATCTTAATTTCAACTATATTATTCATATATGATTTATTTATTATTTTCTTTATTTATTTCCTTTAGACAAAATAATTTCTCTTCAGTTCATAATAATATTATAATAATTTATAATATATTTATTATAATACATGAAAATATAGAATATTTTTTAATTGAAAAATGCATTTTTTATTTAATCTAATTATAATCACAAAAACTTTCTAACTAATCAAACTCTAAACATGAAAAAAATACTAACTAATTCAAATATGTATAATAGTGTTTAATAGAATTACTGTTGCAAATAATTTGCACTTATTAAATTATAATATAATATTATATTAATTAATTATTATATTCAATTTGATTATTCTTATTAATTTTTTAATTTCATTACACATATTATGGTTATATTTATTCCAATTGGCATTGTTATAGATTTAGTTTAAAATTTTAATAATTATATCATTAGAGATTTCTACTTAATATATATGCGGTTTATGTGTTCAAATTTATGGTACCTGGCCACAGTTCAAACTTATAGACAAATAAAAAATTTTTGCTCCTAGAATTTTCAAAAGTTCATAATAATCAAAAAATAAAATTCTCTTCGATACAATGGGTTCAACTTTGAAAAATAATTTATCTACATTCTAAAAAAATATAACTATTTATTAATTTAATCAATTAATATAAAATAATTCAAACATTTTATTTTAATTACAAAATACTAGAATATTTAGTGTATATGATCAAAATTATATATATATATATATATATATATATATATATATATATCATTTCAATTAAATAATAATTTTTAGAAATTAAAATTTTAGAATGTTATAATATATATTGAATTTTTAGATTTAACAAAATATAATTTAGTATAATTGCTCTTCATGAGATTATTCTTCACTATTTTATATTATATTTAATAGTTATGCATATCTTTACTTCATAGATGTAGTACATATTACTGTTATATATATATAAAAGTTACTCTTAACGATTTAATTAGTAGTTTAATATTTATAAAATAAAGCATATCATATAATTATATATATTGTGCGTACTGTAAAATTGAATAATTATATTGTGCGTACATATGAAAGATTGAATAATTATATAATTGAAGG
Source organism: Jatropha curcas (assembly GCF_014843425.1). The sequence continues at coordinate 1,734,705 of NW_023591619.1, read as the reverse complement.
ACATGGATCAATATGTATATATATGAATTTTAAGAAGTAGTTTATCAATATAGACTATATAGTATAGCGATATTTACTAATTCTATAGAATAAATATATGCATGACATACATAACTATAACACATGGTTTATTTCATAAAATATTAATGTACTAATTGAATCTGTACTAATTTGAATCATAAGAATAATAATTTAGCTAAATATATGCATGACATACATAACTATAACACATGGTTTATTTCATAAAATATTAATGTACTAATTGAATCATAAGAATAAATATTTAGCATATACACTAATTATGTGAAGCAAACGTATATACATTTATGGAATTATAAGTGATGTTTAAATCATGAAATATTAAAATAGTAATTAACTCATAAGGAACAATTATAATAAATACTATTTCATTAAATTTAAAAAATTAATTATACTCACATGGTAACACCTTCAAATTTCAATTTCAAAATTGATTTGACTTAAATCAAAATATGATAATTCATGTATCAATATCTGTTTTCGTATCTTATAATCAAAGTACAATTTTTCAAATATTTTGATATGAATTAATTAATATAGTAAATTAGTAAATAACTATTTTTTTCTATAGAAAAATTGACGATACTTAATTAAAATGCAGTTTTTAAGAAAAATTCTGATAATTTTATTATAATTTGTGGTTTTTTCATTTCAATTGTTATGAAGTTTTGGGAAAAAAAAATGCGATAGCCATTGGGTGGAACTTTCAAATTTGTGATTGAATGCAAGATAACGAAGATACAGCCAACCTATTTCAACCTTATTTATCAATTTTATAATCATCAAATTTTAAAAACTTATTTTTATTTCTTATAAAAAATAAAAAAAAGAGGAACATTAACTTGTTGAACAACAACCTATACCAATTGGAGTTGTATTATATATATATATATATATAAAACAAAGAAGAGTAGTGCTACTAAGCTAACTCCGGTTACCGTCTCCCCGTAATAACAATTCAAACTATATGTGGTGATTGATCGATCAAAAAATGGATAATAATAAAAAATAATTTTTATGAAAAATATTTAACAATTTGAGACTAGTATGTAAATTGGAAAATTAGAAGAGGATGAAGAAGAAGATGATAATGGAGGAATGGTTGTAGAAGAGAGAAAAAAAGTAAATAAATTAAAATGCATTGGACATTAATACTACATTGAATTTTAAAATACCATTAATAAATTCATCTATTAAGAGAAAATTAATGGAGGACAAAATTGTCTAGTTAACTAATTAATTTTTATTGAAATATTAAAAAGTTCAAACTACTATTTTACTCTTTGTTTAAGTCAGCTCTGTGCTATTTTTGATTGGTTCATAATATTTATGATGTAATTCATGTGACAACTATACGTCATCTCTGTTTCTTTACAATATTAATTAATTTAGTATAGTGCAGAAGCTTAACCTCCAAGTTTTCCTCCCACGTTATATATACACAACAATTGAAACATAAGAACCTCACACAAGCTTAGTAAGTGAGAGAGAGAGAGAGATGGATAAGAAGAAGCAACAGGAAGTGGGGTCCAACTCCAGCAACAAGGCCCCAAAAGAAGCATTTTTCCCAACAAAAGATGGAAGTGTTTTTCCACTAAAGAAGAAGTTAGTGAAGAGGATGGTGTTCGATTGTTTGGTCCATTCCACTACAGCAAACAAGCAGCAGACAGCTTGTAGCTGCTTTCTAGACTGCAAGAAGAGCAAGCCCATATTTCCAAACCCTTAGATTGTATCTATATTGCCTTTAAATGTATGGCAATAGTGTATATATGTGTCTTCCTTTATATGTTCTTTCTAGTTTCGTAAATTAGATAGTTTTTAATTATGAAATGTACTAATTTTCTCTCTAATATTATGTTTTCTACACTTCTTTGGCTTTGCATTCCAATCTTTATTTATCTTATGTTATTTGTTTAAACCTAATCAGAACAAATTCCGGTAATAATATGTTTCTCCAAGTTAAGAAAATAAAAAAAATGAGAGTTGAAGTCCACGCCGGGGACAGAATTCACTAAAGAGAAGACAAAAAATCGTTTCCTTGCAATGACGCGCCATACAGAAACAAGATCGTCTTAGTTGTCTTGAAGGGAAAAAATCCAAAACAGTTGCTGAGATGAAAACTGTAAATCTTTGTCATCTACTTGTGACGGCATTGGACAGTACTAGATTGTCTGGTCGGCCACTTCTCCAAATTTTCTTTCTGCAATTAGCACTTAGCCAAAAGTACAAGTCCATTAAAATCTCATTACAGGCCACGGTGATCGGTCTACTCTTTCATTTGTGTCTTTCTTTTTTCTTTTTTTAAAGGACACATTTTTGTCTCAATTGCTTGAAAAATACACATCTAGTTAAATCTTATAAAATTTATTTACATATATTAAATGGAACGAAATGAAATAAGACTAAGACTAAGTAGAATAAGATTAAACTGTATGAAGTAATTTAAAATGCTTATAAAGTATCTAACCCTAATACTTAATCTAATTAAATGATATGTACAAAACAGTAAAAACAAATTTTAGGTCTTGACCATTAAAATGAAGTAATTATCTCCAAATACCAACTGCACCACTTACAAAAGAAATAAGAAAGAAAAATGAATATATAAACTGAAAAGATTGAAAGCACCGGCCACCAGCTGTTTAAGCAACCAAAATTCCAGCTAATGTAATCCAATAAATTTCTTCTTACATAATTACTGTACAAACTTTGACTGTCTTGCAATCTTATATATAGAGCTATAGGATATAGATTTGGGTAGACTGGAATCATGACTCCAACTATATATTAAATCAATCAAAATATAAATTTTTATTAAAAAAATAGTAATTCTAACTATACACTAGAAAAAAAAAAAAGATAAAGTAGGAACAATATTTAAAAAATTAATAATTTTGTTGATTTTGTCGATAAAATTATAGATCTAGTCTAGATAAATATTTTTTTAGTAAAAAGTGATAAAAGAAAGCGATTGATTGATGTATGCGGTAAAAGTATTTATCAATGGTCTTATCATAAATTTTGATCAGAAAAGGAAAAGCAAAGGAAAGGAAAGCTTCTATTGCTACCACATGCTTATGGTATGAGGAATATTGGAATATTTGAATTTTTCCTCCTTTCCGTAATTCTTTTGCATCATCCAAAGACCAAAATACATAATGCAGGATTAAAGGTGAGAAAATTGATGCACTACGATAAAAAGTTATAAATAAAAATTATATTAAGAATATAATTTCATCGAATAAAAATTGTTTTAGAAATACAATCTATATTTTAATTTATAAAATATAATATTTTATTATAATGAAATTCATAAGTAAAAAGTATATTATTTGTATATACTCGTAATTTAATTTGTTATATATATAATGTAATATTGTAAACTATTTATAATACGAAAAATTTTAGAGAACAATATTAATTTAATTATCAATAACTAAAGATATTTTTTATTTGTAAAATAAATTAATAAATTTGTAAAAAAAACTAAAGATATTTTTTTTTTGTAAAAATAAATTAATAAATTTGTAAAAAAAAATGTTTACCTAATATCCAATAAAAAGTAGAACAAGTATCAAAGTAGAACAAGTATTCAAGTCAATTAAAAAAATTAAAATAAAATTTAATAGAAAAATAATTAAATAAAAATATTTCACAAAAGAAAATTATAATTTTTACCCTAATTGTCATAGATAAAAAAACTATGCAAAAGAATTTTCTGTTAACTGATTTTCCTAAAAACCCAAAAATCAGAAAATCAAATTATTTTTCAAAAATAAAGGAAACTACAATATTGAATAATTTTGTTCTTAAAAAAACTCTAAATTGAACTAAAACAATGGCATATGCATAGATTTAATATATACTCGTTTTCAATCCATTTAATTAACCCAAATTTATTTTAAATGAACTTTTATGAATTTAACACCCATAAAAATCTGGTCGCTTCTATCCCTAAATGCAACTGAAACTCTATTTTTTATGTTATGATATTTTGAGACATGAATGAAAATTGTCTAATCCTGAACATTCCATTATTTATATATATATATATAATGAATATGAGGAAAATATATAAAATAATGTTATTTTTTTTATTTTTTTATTAAAAAACATTTTTTTTTGTTTTTTTTTTTTTTTTTTTTTTTTTTTTTGGTTTTTCCTCACTTTGATACGCTATCATTTGTACACATCAGCAGCAACAACTTCAACGGTATCTTTCGTACACTGCAGAACTACCGACCTACAACGACACGACAAAAACTTCTGGACAAATTGAATTTACAACGCTCTATCGCCATCTTCAAGGTTGTTTCCACACCCGCTATCCAGGAGCGTGCATTCACGACTCATCAACGCTGTAAATGGGTAAAATTACGTATGAGGACTGTGAACTAGGGCTCGAGGCGGGCCTGCAGGGATGAAACCCAATTAAAGTTTCAAATATTAGGCTTACATTGGACCCAACAGCTTAAATAAGTTTGAACCTGAGCAAGCTTTGGGTCATTCCAAAAATAATTCTAAATATTTTCTTATACTTAGATTTTTTTTTTTTTTTATAAAATTTTAAGCAACTGAATTGAAATTCAAATGTAAGCACTTGTTATTACACCAATAGTCCGTGTGTGGAAAAAAAAAATATAAGGGAGATATAATTGCCTTTAAATTATAGTTAAATTAATATATGAAAAAATTTATTTTCAAAAACTAATAATGAGGTCCCTAATTAAAATAATGAGTTTCTAGTTAGTAGTATCTGTATTTTCATTATTGTGAGTTTGAACTGAAAAATGATTAATAAAAATAAATATCTATGAATGCAGAAAGTCTGTAATTAATGTGCATATGTATTTAGTAAAAAACTGGATATTTCAGTTACAAAGCAGGACAACTAGTGGCTCGGATCGTAATTTGATTGAAGTAAACGACAAAGCTTTTCTCATTTATAAACAAGACCTGTCTTTTCTTGGAAACTTCATATTTGAAGTCTGAAGAAAATTATTACCAAATCAACCAACATTATAATTGGCAAGTAACGTCTGGATGTAAAAAAGTGACTGTAGGAATAGGATGTCCAACATTATAATTGGCAAGTAACGTCTGGATGTAAAAAAGTGACTGTAGGAATAGGATGTGTTCGATTTGGAAAGGTAAGACTGTGTTTGGGTTAGGGATTAAAGAAAATAATGAAGGAAAATATAAAAAAAAAAAAAAAAATTGAGAGCAAAATAAAGAGGGAAAATGATTTGATGAATAGTAAAATTATGAGTATAAACCTTTTTTTTTTTAATAAAAATACAATAAATGGGGGTAAAATTATAATTTTAATTAATTTTCTCCAACATTCCTTTGAAATTGAAGATAAAATGATACGTGGATCCCATCATTTATTTCCCTTTTTCCATATTTTTTTCATTCCCAAACAAGTGGAGAAAAGAAAATTTACGACTGGGAAGACACTACAAACTAGGCTAGGACACAAGAGTGGTTTCCCATAAAACAGGAGGCTTCAAAAAACAGTGGGCAAGTTCGCTACATAAAAAAATCCTAGATAAAACTAAGAACCATATTTAGCCACGTAAACATCCTTGCAAGAGACAAAATTGAGTGACGCAAGGAGTGACATCACTTTTCTTCCCTGCCTTACATCATCATCAGCAACTGCGCATGCTCTTGTACAGTACATACATGTCTTTAAATCCTTACTTGACTAATTGTCTTCTTCTATTTTATCCTAAATTTTAGCACTGAACTACTACTAGCTACCTAGTAAAACAGAAGAGGATGAGTAGTCAGGGCAACGCTGACAGTGGTGGTCGAGACGGTCACCAAGGTGGAGCCGTTCAGGCAGTGCGTTCTCCGGCTGTGAGAGAAAGGGAAAGGAAAGGGGAAGGGAGAAGGCCAATGGCACCACCTAAAAGAGGAAGTGTGATGAAGCAGATTGTGGCTGATTTGTGTGAAGTTAAACTTTTCGCCTTTGATTCGAATGAAGCTACTTGATTAATTGCTCCACATAGTCATTGACATGATATCTATGTATGCTTTTCGTATATACTTTTCATTCCCTTTTCCTTTTCTCGTGAAATGTGGTATTGAGGATCGAGCACAATGGAGTCAGCATTTTGCTAATGACAACAACAAAATTAAGTACGCATTGTTTCCATCTCTCGATAGAAATCAATACTGTTACTGAATTATGTATTCTACAGTTATTTATTTTTAATTATGTGGTGTGTTTGGAAGTATTCTTATTAAGAATTTTATTCTATTTTATTATTTCAGTATAATATTCGCAATTCCTAAATTCAAAGCAAATTTAATATACGAAATAATAATTGTTAATTACAGTATTCACTAACTACATTTAAAGAAATCAAAGTAGATTACCTATATGTGATGTGATTCAAAGAGCTGGCTATGTATGAGTGTCGAAGAAAAACAGTAAAGGGTATCCTTTTGGTAGCAAAGCTTTGGTCAATGTTACTTCCTTTTTTCTCCTGCAACTTGTTTTTTTGTTTCTTCTTTTTTGTTTTGGTGCTAGTGCACTGATGTTTTCTTCTTTTCTCCTTACGACTTGTGTTTACTTTTCTTTTTTTTTTTTTTTTTTTCTCCTTACGAACTGTGTTACTTTCTTTTTTTTTTTTTTTTTTTTCACGTTTAGTGCTATGCAAACACTTGGATGTTTCTTTATTTTTAACCTCTTTTCGGTTGTTTTGGTGCTATTCTTTTTTTTTTTTTTTTTTTCTTTTTATCTTTTTTTTTTTTTTTTTCTTTTTGTAATGGTTTAAATGCGACTTAAATTAACCGTGTTTAGTTAGACTATTTTATTGTAAAATGTTATTCTTTGCAACCGAAAATAAATTATTAAAATTCATCCTTAAATTAAAATTGTCCCCTAAGTTTAATATGAGTAAAATATCATAATAAACTTAAATCGTCGGCTTTGTTTCCTATTATAAAAAAAAGGGACAATTTTTGAAATTATTTCCTTATTTCAAGGGTTATGACTTGGATACAAATAATATCCACCGTCTCCAATTTTCGTCTCCTTTTCTCACTTTTTTTTGTGGTGGTCACTTAATCTTTCATATTACTCATACTTCTATTTTGATATACTTAATATTTATATTTATATCTAAAAATATATTTGGTTCAATGTAGCAGGTTGAAGTATATATCCAAACTCCTAATATTACAGACAAAATCCGCGGCATTAAATATTTTGAGGACATTAAGATTTGTTACAGTGAAATTGTTCGGCCTAAATAGAGCCATCTATCACAACTCTATCTCTATTTCATAACACGAAGAAAGAATCATAGCCTTTCATTATTTTTTTTTCACCTTTTTTTTTATCATATTCATTAATAGCTTTGAGGAATACTTCCAATTTTGCTTATATGTTTTCACTAACTCAAAAAATGCATTGAACTATTGTTTAAAAATATTATGTTAATTTATATTAATTATTACAGCATTATTGAAAACTCATATGGACGAGAATATTCAAATTTAAAATCACTGTAATTCTCAAAAAAAAATTAAAATTAAAATCACTGTTTTCTCACCTTTAAAAGAAATGAAATTGAAAATATCAAATATATATACGTAATTAATATCATTTTAGCCACATAATTTTCAATTGGTTGATTTAACAATCAAATTTCATTATAATAAACCAAATAAAAATCGAATCAAATCACTGAGTTGGACCAAACCGGTTCGAATTAAATCGGAATGGTCTAGAAGCTCTAGATTTCTCCTTTCCTTTTCTTTTTCTTTTCTTCTTCTTCTTCGGCGACACGCCTCTCCTCTCCTCCCTCTCCTTCCCTCGGCGACACGCCTCTCCTCTCCTCCCTCTCCTTCCCTCTTGTTTCGGCCATCTGAGACAGTCGAATCACGCTCTCCTCGTCGTTGCGCCACCATTGTGCTGCAGTTCTTTCCCCTCTCTGTTTCCATCTTCAGCGGGCGCAGCAAATTGGTGAGCTGCGATCCCTCTCACTGGCGATCGACGCAGCTGCCCCACCTGCCTCCAAACGCTACTCAATGTCACGTTCTTTCCCTGCTCACGAGTCCAGTGAGCGCTGAACACGGAGGAACTGCAGTTTTTTTTTGTAATTGGTGGCGACAATGACGGCGATACTAGACCCCTGCCAAGCCCGCTATGACTGAGTGTAGGGCCAATCTAGCGAAACAAATGCCAAAAATGAATTCTTGAGCAAAATCTGAGCTAGATGGTGTAAAGAGAGCTCGATTCCGAGCACTCACGATTTTTCGGCCACCGTGTATGGTTGCCAGAGGCTGCGGTCCGGCGATCGGCCGGCGAGTCTATAGCATGCCCCAAGAGACAAAATGATCTTCTCTTTGTGCAAATCATAGAATCAGAGATTCTCAATCGGTACGCTCTAAGACTTAGTTCGTCATTTTTGTTAAAAATTTCAAACTTAAATTAAAAAGCAAATAAACAGAAAATTTCACAAATTTTGGTTTATTTGGTGGCTTTCTCTATGATTTTCACTCAAACACACACAGCCCTTCGAGATCAAGATTGCTCTGATACCACTTACTGGTTTGAAAGAGCAGAAAATTAAGTAATAGAAGGAAAATTCTGCAGAGAAGGAAAAATCTGCAAATTTTGTAAGTGTGGAGAAACAAATATTCACATCTCATTATTTTCATTATAGCATAATGAAGACATTTATACTAAAGCTATTCTAAAGTTTGTTCACAACCTTCCATAAGTCAAAAAAGTTTGTTCACCAAACTTCTATAAGTCAAGCCTTATATTACCTCTAAGTGTAAATCCATGATCAATAACAAGTACTTGGTTATCTTATTAATTGCTGATATAGTTGTTAGTTAAGAACTGTTATACCTATAATACAATTGTGGATTGAGTTGATCTGGATCCTTTTGGTGCAATGATGGATGGTGTTAGAAACTACGTTCATAAAAATCTAAAAGGTTAACTGAAATTATTATACTCAATCGATTTATTATGGGTTGTTGTAATTATAGCATTTTTGGAATAGGGGCTAATAATGTGAGGTTTAGAATTTTTCTAGAATGATTAAGTGTCATTATAATGTGTGTGGTTGGTGAGTGCGTTAATGAATAATGTTATGGTAGGACGGATTAGTTATTGTGAATTGCCAATGGACGGGCTGAGAATTTTAATTATTGAATTATAGTTTTAAGCGGGTTGATTTAGCCCAATTTCTAGAGAAGGGTTCTGCTGAAGTTGCGCTAAGAATCTAGGCTAATTCACTATATAATAATTAAAATTAATAGGGTTTATTTGGATTATCTTATACCTTAATATATTTAAAATTAAACTCTTTATTTATTTATTTATTTCATTTATTTACTTATTTATTAATATTTTAAGAAGCCGATATTATAGTATATTATTATTTAATACTCTTGTATTTATTTGAATTGTAATATGGCATGTTTATTTTGTATTTCTTGTATGAAAATGTTACTGATTAATGTGCTTGCATTTAAAAGCAATGGTTTGAATTATTTGTGTTGTGACATTGCTATGCCTTGTTTCATATGAGTGAGATCGAAGTGGCGTTTACCATGGGTTTGTGCAGGACGGTCTGGAAATGATGAAAATGTGGAAATTTGACGGTCGACCAAGTATGGAGAGATCGCGATCCCGGATGCACCTGATGATATGATATGGATGATATGGAAAACCACAGATGGCCTCTTATTCGCTATAAAAAGAAAAAGATGATGGAAAAAACAATGGAGAGGGTCGATCAAATGAGCGATTAGACCGGCTCGACCATGTATGGGATCGGTTCCCTGCATGGCACATGTCATTAGAGAATGGGGCCATGTTGGGAGACGACTCATAGGGGGTTTCCGGTGACACCAACATACAATTTTCACATGATTTTATGTAGAAGTGTTAATAATTTTGAGTGCTGTTGTATGCCATTTGTATGTATTCCAACGTGCATCTATAAACTAATTAGATGACCTAGATGATATATTATATGCATTTGTGGTGAACATGTGCGAATAATTATTATTCCTTATAAAACTTCACATATTCTGTTTTAAACTTTCAAGAAGTAGGTTCCTCTTTATCCTGAATTAAGTTCTATTTCTTCACTGTAGAGTTAGAAAGAAATTTTCTAGCTTGCAGTGATTTATTGCTATATAACTTATTTGTACAAGAACTTATTTTATCTGTCTGTTTAGTGAACTCCGCAGTTGTAGGGATGAAATTCAATTAAACTAATGAGATGTTCAAAATTATTTTTTGAAATGTTTGAATCTGTTGGCCCATATATCGTATTACTATTTGCCTCCGAGCTATAAATTGTTTAAGATGTTAAATTTTTCCAAAGGAATAATAAAATTATGAGATTGCTATAGTGCAATGGACAAATATGGCCGGATGTTGGAAATAGGCATATATATGTTAAGTTTTTGTTATTATAGGCTTACTACAGGCCTCGGTGGCCTTAAACTTACCTGGCCCCCTAGTTGCCGGTTTTGCCATGGGAAATGGGGTCTTGACAAAGTGGCAACATTTAACTAATTCTTACTTAATCTCTTTCTATTTGGTTGCTCTTAATTTAATTTAGTTCTAAGCTATGAGCTTCTATCAGATCACTATTTAGGGTTTAATTTCAATTTAGGTGTATTTTACCTTTATTTAATTTTTAGGTTGTTGACTTAAATTTATTCAAATTGATTGTTTAATTAAATTTGATTCAAGTATGACTTACTTAATTGTTACTTCATTTAAACTTTAGTTTTAAAGATTTATTTAATTTGATTTATTAAATAACGATTTAATTAGGAGTTTAAAATTAATCATTCAAGTTATTGCCTTTATCCTATTATTGCATTAAATTTTATGTCGGAGATGTCAATTTAATTTGATTTTAGTGTGACTTACTCAATGTTACTTCATTTATCTTTAGTTTTAGATATTATTAATTTTTTGATTTTTAAAATATGATTTTAATTAGAGTGTAAATTAACCATCAGGTTTTGTCTTTATCTATATACATTAAATTTATATGCAGAGAACGTTTCCATAGACTTATCATTAAGAAAAATGTATAATACGTGTCAAAAATAAATTGACAACAGATTGATCCTAAGATTTTACTTATACTCATGCCAAAATTGCGATTTATATTGTTCATTTGAGTTATAAACTTTCAAGTGTGAAACATAATCAATGGTTACTTGGTTATAATTAATTTCAAGTGTAAACTTAATTTAATTTTTGAATTAGATTTATCTAAATTTAATTTGATTCAAAGTGTGAACTAAGTGTGATTTATTTAATTTTTATTCATTAAAATTTCAATTTTAAATATTCTTAATTTAACTTAATTGTTTAATTCAATTAATAAAAATATTAAAGTTAACTTAAATGAGATTGGCCTAACGGTAAGCTTGTACTTGCGAAGTAGAAATTATATTTTAGTCAATTGCTTAATCCTTACACTCAAAAACTCTAGAAAACATTCACCAATTTTTCTATGCCCCCCAATTCACAACTTAATTATATTTAATGCATTGTTCAATCCGTTTACACCACAAAAAAACTCTAGGAAACATCACAATTTTCTATGCATTTCAAACTTAATTATTATTTAATGCACTTATTAGCGTAGTGAAATTTATATGTAAGAACTAATTTTCAAGTATAACAAATATGACATTATTTAATTGTTAATTTGAATGTTTTTTACATCTTCATATGATTCCAAATGTACAAAGTATGGCCTAAAAAAATCAGTTAAAGGAAAAATTAAAGTGGACATGGATTATTTATGTCTCATTAAATTCCATTAAGACCACTTGGAAGAATATAATTTGCTAAATTGATGAGGTAAAAAACAAAATAATGTCTAGTAATGTGCATTGATAAATCTTCATTCATTCAATAAACTTTGTTAAGTTATTAAATGATGAAAAGAAATATTTTTAAAATTCAAATTTTAAATCTCTTCCTCTCTATGTCAAAATCTACCAATTTTAGTGAGGATTGAAAGTACATTTGGACATATTAAATTTTGAAAAAATTAAAAATGTTTCATTTTAAATCCCATGATCTTGATCACCATGTGCTAAACCTTTTCTTGAAATTTTACTATTCCCTCATTCTTTTTTTATATATATATAGGAAAATTTCTATTTGGGTGTTCTTTTTTACAATTAGAAAATTTTTGTCCTTAATATAATAACTTGGGGAACCATGCTAATTTGAAAAGTCTATCTTACCATTATTTTAGTCTTATTTTTAAGCTTTTTAGATGTGACAAAATTCTCAAGATAGTGGCAGGCAAATTATAGATGAACATTTAATGTGAAGAAGTTTTCTAGAGAGAGAATTGTTTTTTTACATCAATTTTCATTTAAAAAGAAAATTGTGCTCATATAGGTGATTTGATTGTCGACTAAAATGGAGTTTGAAAAGAAATTGGACCAGAAACTTTTTAGATTGACCATATAAAAAGAATCCTTACTGGATTTTCGCATCGAATATTGAAAAAACTTGTGCCGATATTTAAACTACTTTACAATAGTTAAAAACATTCTTGAAGTTAATGAGCACAAATTAAAAATTTCCACACAACCTTTACTTAATAAAGGGACTAAAAACCAAATTTTCTCCACAAGTCAGAGCATAAACTTTAATTTTGCAACCATCTTTATACTCTTTCATTCCAACAAGCATTAAAGCATAATTAAGAATGAATATTAATTTAGGGATACATTTGATATTAGAGAAGGAATAAATGGATATAGAAGTAAAATAGGAAAGCAAATGACAAAAAAAAGTTGATTTAAACTACATAATTCTTACTTTATGGAAAAGTTAGTTAGTTCCTATATTAAAAGAACGGAGGGGTATCATATATATATATTTTTTTAGTTTTCAATTAATTAATGCTATAAAGTAACAGACGTAATTTATCCTTTATCACGTGAGAAGAATTTTTATAATTAAATTTAGATTTAAGTTCTGTTGATCCTTGAGCAACATTTATTGCATTAATTATTAATGATATCACTTTTAATTCTAATGACCATTTATTAAAGAATTTGTGCTGGCTTAAATGCCAATTAGTGTTTCCATGGCTTATTAAACAGAAGATTACAAAAGAAAAAAGACTGTAATATTAAAAAATTAAATATACTTTAGTAATATCATGATTTTATACTTTAAAGAATTATATAATTTGTATATTTAAGAATTATATATTTCATTTATACTTTATAAAAAAATATATGTATTAGCTATGAAACTAGAAATAAAAAATTGAAGTACGAAATCTAATTAAAAAACCTTTAAGATTATTATGTTATGGATTTTCAATTTTATTAAAATTAACGAGGTATTACGTTCATAAATATCTTAATTTCAACTATATTATTCATTATGATTTATTTATTATTTCTTTTGAAAATTAATAAATTTCTCTTCAATTCATATAATATTATAATATATTTATTATATTCATGAAAATATAGAAATATTTTTACCGAAAAAGTATTTTTATTTTAATCTATTATTGATCACAGAAACTTTCTAAAAATTAAACTCTTAAAATGAAAAAAATTACTAACTAATTCAATTAATATTAGTGTTTAATAGGAATTTACTGTTATGCACTTATTTAAAATTTATAATATTATTATTATATTATATAATCTAATTATTTTATTTAATTTTGATTATTCTTATTAATTTTTTAATTTTCATTACGTGTGCTTCAACTTTATTATTTATTATTTATTCTTTCAATACAGTGTGCTTCAACTTTAAAAAAAATTTATCTACATTCTAAAAAAATATAAATATTTATTATTTTATTATTTTAATCAATTCATAATGAACATTTATTTAATTACAAAATGCTAGAATATTAAGTGTATTGATCAAATTATATATATATATATAGTATATATATATATTAATTATATATAATATATATATATATATATATATCATATATATATCATTTCAATTAAATAAGAATTTTTAGAAATTAAAATTTTGGATGTTATAATATATATTGAATTTTAGATTTAAAAAAAATATAAATTAATAGAAATTGCGGCCTTTATGAGATTAATCTTCACTATTTTATATTATATCTTAAATAGTTATGCATATCTTTACTTCATAAGGATGCAGCCTATTACTGTTATATATATACTATATAATATATAATAGTATATATAGACTATTAGTTACTCTTAACGATTTAAATTTGTAGTTTAATATTTATAAAAAAAAAAACGCGTATCACTTAATTATATATATTGTGCTACTGTAAATTGAATAATATACTGTGCATACATATGAAAGATTGTAATACTATATAATGAAATATATGGATTTCATAGTAGTATATCATGAATTTTAGAATAGTTTATCAAATATAGCGATATTTTTCATCTATAGAATTAAAATATATTGCATGACATACATAACTATAACACATGGTTTATTTCATAAAATATTAATGTTTTTTTTTTTTTTTCTATAATTGAATTCATAAGAATAATATTTAGGCATACATACTAAATATGTGAAGCAAAGGTATAAATGTATTTTATGAATTATAAGGAGATGTTTAAATCATAAAATATTAAAATAGTAATTACTCATAAGGAACAATTTTAATAAAATACTATTTCATTAATTAAAAAATTAAGTTACCTTGAAATTCAATTTTGAAATTGATTTAACATAATCAAAAATATGATAATTCATGTATCAATATGTGTTTTTTGTATTTTATAATCATTAAGTATAATTTTTCAAATATTTTCTATATGAATTAAATTAATATAGTAATTAGTTAAATGACTATTTTTTTTACTATAGAAAAAATAGTTAATCATGTATACGTAATCATTATACGTTTCATCATGTTATACGTCATCTCTGTTTCTTTACAATATTAATTAATTTTAGTAAGTGCAGACGCATTAAACTCCAAGTTTTCCTCCCGCGTTATATTGTAAACAAGCAATTGAACAATGAGAACCTCCACACAAGCTTAGCAAGTGAAGCAGAGAGAGCAGAGAAAGAGATGGATAAGGAAGAGCAACAAGAAGAGGCGGTCCACTCCACAACAAGGCCCTAAAAGAAGCATTTTTTCCCCAACAAAAGATGGAAGTGTTTTCACCAAAGAAGAAGTTAGTAAAGAGGATGGTGTTCGATTGTTTTGGTCCATTCCAACTACAGCCAAACCAAGCAGCAGAACAGCTTGTAGCTGCTTTTCTTAGACTGCAGAAAAGCAAGCCCATATTTCCAAAAAACCCTAGATGATATTCGTTATATTGCCTTTAAATGTATGGCAATAGTGTATTATATTGTGTCTTCCATTATATGTTCTTCTTATTCGTTAATTTAGAAGTTTTTTAATTATTAAAATGTATTAACTTCCTCTCTAATATTATGTTTTTCTACACTTCTTTTGGCTTTGCATTCCAATTTCTTTACATTTTTTATATCTTATTGTTATTGTTTTAAACCTAAATCAGAACAATTCCGGTAATAATATGTTTCTCCAAGTTTAAGAATATATTATATATATATATTGCCACACAATAGAGAGATGAAGTCAACACTGCCCGTGGCTTTGGTGTAACAGAAAGTTCACTGAAAGAGGAGGGACGAGAAAGAGTCGGTGTTACCTTGCAATGGCCACGCCATACAGAACAAAGATCGTAACTTAATTGTCTTTGAAGGGGAAAAATCCTCAAAATACAATTAGTGAATGAATATCAATTTTAGGGCATATTGTTGTACAAAAGTACAATAAGATATGTCTGGTCGGCCACTTTCTCCAAATATTTGCTGGTTTGTCGCAGCCCATTAGCCACCATTAGCCAAAAGTACAAGTCCATTAAAATTCAAATATACATGCTCACTGGTGTGTATTTCTTGTGTGTATTTCTGAGCTCTATTCATTTTGTGGTGCTGTGTCGGTGTTTTTGCGTATTTTGTGGTTTATGGAGTGAGGCGATATTTTGTCATCAAATTGCTTGAAAAAAATAACACAGTTGCGTTGGTTCCATCTCCCTATACAATTTCCATTCCCTAACATAAATTAGAAAGAAAATGAAAATAAGACTAAGCTAGAATTTCAGACTCTCCAGCGCAGGGGTTGCGAAGTAACTTTAAGGAAGTGGTTTGATAGAAGTAGAGAGTGCTAATTCTTACCTACTTACTCTAAATTACAGATGGATATTGGTACAAAAAACAGTAAAAACAGGAATTTTAGATATTGACAGGTTAATTGGAGGGAGTGAAGTGGTATTCCAGAGAGTTTACAACATGCAGCGCGAGGCTTACAAGAGAAAGGAGATAAGAAGAGGAAAAAGTGAAGGAATTTTATATTTATTATACACTAAAGATGAAAAGCTACGGTCTTCTCATTCCTCCATAAGGCTGTTTTAAGCAAACCAAAAATTTCCAGCTAAATAGTATTCCAATAAAATTTATCTTTGTGTAACATAAGTTAGGCGGTGACAGAGCTGTTGGGGTGTCGTGTGCGGAATGCTATTATATAATAGGCGAAGTCGGATTAGAGTAGGGGGGTGGAGAGGGCTGGAAGTCGCGATGGCGGTCGCCAGCCGGTAGGAGTTAGAGATCGCGCAATCAAAATATGGAAGTGTTGTTTTATGTGGGAGAAGGAGTGGGTAGAGATTCTACAACCATATACACCAGGAAATAAAAAAAGGATTAATATATAAAAAATTTATTATTTTTAATTGATTTGCGTTTCATAAGTGGAGTTATTTTCCTGGGCGGGTTTGGCAAGTATTTAATTAATTGCGGTCATTATCATGAATTTTTGATCAGAAAAGAAAAAGAAAAGGAAAGGAAGCTTCTCTGTTGAGAGAGAT
>NW_023591619.1:1675767-1717255 GCF_014843425.1 Jatropha curcas | reverse complement strand
ATCAGTGCATATAATTTTGATTCAAAATATATTTAACATAAATTGAGTAGTGGGTGGGATTTTTTTAAAGACAAAAATATCGTATCCCACGCTTTTTAAGTCAAAATATTTATAACTCATATTATAATTTTATGTAATCCTTTAAATTTTACTGGCCCGTTACTAAAAGAAGATACGGGCCAATCCTTAGGATGGGATGACGCGTTTTATTTGATAGAAAGAATAAGAAATTATTCCATTTTTATCAAAAGGTATGTTTGAATGTTTACTGATTCAGTATCTAATAATATATTATTATAATAGGCCTGAGGTTTTGACAAGTCTTGTTTGGCATAAAAAAACCAATTCTCAAGGATAATAATTTTTTATTAATTTGCCAAGGATTAGGTATGATTTATAAAACCATCCTCAACTTCAATTTTCAAAATCAAATTAAATTTTTTTATCAAACCATTTATGTATTATTACCAGTAGATTTATATTTGTATTTTTTGGCAAATCCACAGCCATCAACGGCATTTTGATAACTCTTTACTTCTTAACCGTTTTTGAGACAGAGTAGCCGTATCATGAGCGGATTACGGATCGCTTTAGATTTAGAAGACATACCTGGGTTTCCTCTGTGGAAGAGGATGCCATTCCCTGCAGTGCTTTAATTTTAATTACTTCAGGAGATTTTGAGAAAGTTTCCTCAATCCATTTTTTAAGGTCTTTATGAGAAGATGGGTCTAGTTGTTTTTAAGGTTTTACTTAAGATCTTCAGATTTGCTCAGAAAGCAGCTTTTAGTTGCGGGTAGCTGGAATCTGTTTAAATTTCTTTCCCTTTATCCTCTTTCTTTCCCATTTGTTCTGCTATAAGAATTCTCGTTAGTTAGAAAGTCTGAATAATTATTATCATACCTTATAATATAATTCTATGGGTTCAAATTCAAAAATACTAAAAGCGCTTAGCTATCGAGCAAAAAATTTTGTTTAAGACAAAGGGTTTTGGACATCTTTCTTGCAAAAACTTCTTTTGCAGATTTACAAATCAATACGAAGTAAAAAATTTTTGATTTTTAAAAAGATCAGATTGAAATTTATTTTTTATACCAAATAACAACCACTTAAAATTTCCTTCTTTAATGGTTAGGAAATAATTTTAATTGAGTTAAGTCCAATTGACCTGAAGTATATTGAAATTATTCTTTCCTACCATTTAATTTCTTTGGGTTTTAAAATGCCTCCAAATAACCAATATTAGAAGCATCAGTATTCAACAATTTTTTAAAAGCCATTAGATTCAGGAATATATAAGTTAAGGAATTTCTTTTACTAATGATTTTATCTTTTTTTTTTACGAGTTGAGTTTGTGCTGAGTTGTCCATAGGACCTAGCAATTTTTACAAAGTCTATTATGTAAAAGGTTTTTATCATGACCAATTTAAATTTGGATTAAAAAATAATTACATAAATTTTTAAACAACAAAGAAAACGTTGTAATGAGTTTATTAGGCAAATTTTCATCAAGGGAAATTTTTCTACCAAAAAAACAAGTTGCTCTTTCTATAGGTGGAATCTTACCTTGTTCATATATAATGAACCTAAAAAATCTTATTTTAGTTTTTTAAACAAATCCATTTTAGCTTCTTACTTAATGCTAAACCATTTTTCTCGATGACATACAAAATGTTTTTTAAAATGTTTTAAAATGAGTATTCTTAGAGTGTGCTACTAAATATAAGCACATTCATCAATATTAAACAATACAAAATTTATAATATGGGGTTAAAAATATCATTCATGATTCCTCTGAAATTCAGAAGGAGGGCATTTGTTTAATCCAAAAGGCATTACATTCCATTTCGTAATTGACCAAATGGAACGGTAAATGCTGTTTTTGTATCTGTCGTTAAGGTCCAATTTTGAATCTTTGCCAATAGCCAGAATTTTTCATACTCAAAATTTACTAAAAATATTTGCAATTTATTTAGAGTTGCTTTTAATAGATTCTTTTTTATTTGGAATTAGGATACCTAATCCCATTTTAAAAGATGTATTTAATGGTTTATAATTTATTACAATCTGGGAGCACCTCGTTCTATTTTCAGCGTTTTTATTTACATAAAAAGCTGCAAAGACCCAGGGCTTACGAATTTAGAAATTTAATTTTTTTATTAAGTAAATCTTGAATTTCATTTTTACAATGGTCAATCAATTCAGGACTCATTCTGAATTTGGTCTAGCTTTTTAGTTTTTAATGGTTTTTCATCAAAATCTTTTTCATATTTGTAAGTCCACTATGTGTTGTTTACGATTCCAAAAAAGCATTTGGCATATGGTCAGCACATTTAATTTGTTTTCCATTAAAATTTTTTAGAGTTGAGATTTATTTTGGGAGATTATCATCAGAATTTAATTGGTTTTTAATTTCTATTTAAACATGCATTATTTTCAAAGTCCTTTAAGAGTTTTCTTCTTAGATTTGATTAAAGAATTTATTTCTAACATTTTAATTAGAATGAGCTTTTAACAAATTTTTAATTTGTTCTTTTAGGTTTTATCCGTAAATTCCAATTGCATGCTTTGCCAATTTTTTATTTTAAAAAATTTAATACAATCCTCCTTTAACTGGAATATGGTGTGATGAGATTTTATAAATTGGAGTCCTTAATATTACCATAAATAATTTATCTGAGTAAAGTTAAAAAATACTGTGTGTCATTTTCTATAGCTTGATCTATGATATTTGCATTCTTGGTTTTTCCTATTAATTTTTCAAAGTTTAGATTTGTTTGGCTGCTAGCTTAATTTTCTTCACTAGTTTTTTAACCAATATCTTTTTAGGAAAACTAGATCAGATTTTATACAGTTTTAAATCGCCACCGTGTCAAAGAGTGGCAAAATTGCATCTATCACAAAATCAATTTATTTGAATGTTTATTTACTAAATATTTCGTGATAGTAAATTTACGTAATAAATTGAGAAAATTTACAATTCTACATCTTCATCTAATTTCATTTTATTTTTTAAATTAATTATCTTGCGTTCGTTCCTTCTTCTGCAGGAAGAACTGAAATAAGTTGGGAAATTCTAGTATTTTATTTTTTATAGAGTTTTTGTTGAAGTTGCGCCGTTTTTAATCTTTTACTTCATTTTTTTAGCATTCTTAATTTTTTCTTTATATAATCTTAGTAGATTCATCCCGTATCGACCTTTTTAGGTTTTATTTTTATTTAAAAACATGCCGTTAGTTTTTAAATCATAAGTATTAGGACTGAATTTTTAGGAGTAATATTTTTTTATATCATCTTTGTCTTCAAAACTTTTTTAATTTTAGTTTTTAAGAAGTTTAGCTTCTAGTTTTCTTGATCTTCAATTCCATTTAACTACTTGTTAATAAATTACCTTTGATATTTAGATAACATGGTTTAAAGAAATTTTTTGATGAACTGGCTAAAGAACTTGTAGTAGTTTTCCTAATTTTCATCAATTTTGATTTTTTCACTTCATTAATCTCAGGATTTCGAAGAATCCTGAATCTAATATCATAGTTCATATATTTTTATTTTTTTAAAACATTATCTTCCAAATTTAATTCCATGTTAATCTTTTATTAAATTACAAAATTTTAAATGTATCCCTTTTTTTACCACAATTGTAACAAGTTTCAAATTTTATTAAGGAAGTTTTAGTTGCTAGATTTAGAAGGTTGTTTATTTTTTTTGTGTTTATAAGAAGATTTTGCTTCTTCTTTTTACATAAAAATTTATTCTTGACTAGGTGTAGATCCTATATGTTTTTTAGCCAGTATTTATTTTTATAATATTTTTTATTAGGTTTATTAGTTTTAGAACATTGGCCCTCACATTTCTGTGGAGAAAGGTTATTACTATAGTCAAATTGTTTACAAAAAAGATCCTAATTCTTGTTTAGTTTTTCTGCATTTCATATTTATATCTTTTCTTTTGAAGTTTTAGATTCATGACATATTTTGTAAAAACCTTCCTTTTTGGAATTATACCTAATTAAATTGGTCCATAGATTAATTTTACTATAGGGGGGGTATTAGGTTGACCATGTTGTTTGTTTAATATGATTTTCTAACCTTTTCCTCCCCCAAGAAAATAAGGTAACCCAGCTAAAACTTTTCTTTCCAAAAGCTCTTGATAGAGTCTTTCCCTTAACATAATCGAGTGGAGAAAAGTCGTTTTTTTGTGAGAAAAGTCGTTTTATAATTTTGAAAATCACCTAAGTTTTTACATTTTAAATTACTAAGTAATTCTGCATTTTTATCTTTTAAGTGTGATAGATCTCCTATAAAATGAAGTGAAATAGTGAGAATTAAGGTTGCAACAGCATCCTGAATAGGTTCACCATGTTCATCATAAATAGGTTCATCTTCCTCATTTACTTGAATTGAATTTAAAATGTCTAACTGGTCTTTTTCAGTGAGATGATAATCCCACCATCCTTTAAGTTGGCCGGTAAATCTAGCAATTAAGATTTCTGCTATAGCCTTATCAGAAATGATTGAGACTGTTGTTTTTATTAAGCATTTTTGCAGCCACTTTGTCATTTGTTGCTAAAAATACTTAAGATATTATATTCGCTTAAACCATCTATGTTCCATTTTTCATAAATTGTTGAAGCATTATATTTAAATTGAGATTTATTAGTATTAGGTTTTAGATAAATTGACGATATAAATGCTTATGTGTTCTGTATATGTAAAAAAAATATTATACACACTTATTCTTTTATTAATTAACCGTTATATTCACATTAATCTCATTTTGAAATTTTTATTTTAATATTTAATTAACCGTTATATTCACATTAATCTCATTTGAAATTTTTATTTTAATATTATAAAAATCTAAATAATATAAGACAAAAATTATAATCAATATTTAATATTAAAAATAAAAAAGAATATAAATCATAAGTAAAAGTGAGCAATGACATAAAAAAAATTGAATAAGTATAAATAACGAATATAATCAATGTGCAACAAACATCATAAAAAGACTAGTATATATAAAATTTATGTTCGCCAATAAAAACATATCCAATTTTAAAGATTAAAAAAACATATAATTGTTGCTATACATGTCAACAAAGAAGCCAAAATTCATAATATCATGTCATTGCACGTGTACAATTATGTTTGAATAAAACTGAATTTTATAACATACTAATGTCGTGGATGTATAGAATTTATATTTTTATTTGAGTTGTAAGGTATATATGTGTAATGAGAAAATATAAATAATAATAAATACAAGTATGTATGATGCATATGTGATATGATGTAAATATAATATGCAGAATTGAAATTGCTCGTTCTAATTATAGAACACTAAAAGAGGATAGGGGTGAGTACTGTTCACTTTTCCGCTCCTCAAGCCAGATAGATTTATGTAGTTGTGTTATGACGCTTTTGTTGAAAGTGGTTTGTGGACGGGTTGATTAGCGTGCTCGATTTGTGGCTAAGAGGTACGGGTTTGAGGCTGGATGGTGTATGTAGACGCTTAAATTTTGCCTATAAAAGCTTCAATGATGATACTCCATTTTTTCCATAAAATTGGATAAGGGTTCCTGATCGCCCTGGTTTTTGGACCGATGGTCTGTGGTTGAGATTACCGATGTGTTTAACCATTTTTCAAGTTACCGGGCGTTTCGCGATGAAACTGAGATCGAAAGCGCATTGGGCCTGCCTGGCACACTTTTCAATGCATCGTTTCGTTTTGCATGTCACCCGGTCTGATTTTATAAAGTGGGCCCAGTCCTATTGTGGGCTCGACAGTGGCATTTTTGCCATGCAGCCCTAAAATGGGGCCATCCACCCTCATTTGCCTATAAATAGGCATTGGGGGGGTGTGTTAAAAGGGGGGGATTCTTTTGGAAACAAGGGGAAATTCTTGCATTTTGAAAACTTAACCAAAGAAATCTAAAGGCAACTTGTGTTAAACCTTGGATTTACTTAAACCAAAGAAATCTAAGTTCTTTTGGAAACAAGGGGAAATTCTTGCATTTTGAAAACTTAACCAAAGAAATCTAAAGGCAACTTGTGTTAAACCTTGGATTTGAGTTGAGATATTGTTGTTAATTAATAAAAAACCCCCTTTAGACAATCTAGAATCCTAAAAACACAAACTCTAATATCGAATCTCGAATCTCGAATTTTTGGATCAAGGACCAAGTGTTGCGTTTCCCTTCATCCATTTTTGAGCAAATCATCAAAATCACAAAAGTCAGTTCCTGAGAACCTTTAAACGCTTTCTTCATCTTTTTCTTGTCCTTTTCGATGTTTATAGCACCATTTTTGGGTATGGTTATGAGAGGAACCTAGGATCAACCAAACAGAGGCTTCTGCACCTCTGTGACACGAGGCCAACAGTAGTGGCATGCGCCACTTCCCTGTGGCTCACGCCACAAGTGCCTAGAATCCTCTTGTTTTTGCCCAATAAACGTCTCGATTAGGTGATCTTGTGGCCAAGTTCCGAAATTAAAAGGTTCGTGATGTGTATTAGGACATCTATGGATCAAATAAATAAATAAAACATGATTAAGAGCAACGGTTAGTGGTTTTGTTCATCCTCGTAGGATGAACATCAAGATCATGAGCTCAAATCTTGTTAAAACCTTTAAATTTCTGTCATTTAATTGTTGTCTTTTACTTTACTAGCACTTTATTATTTCTGTTCTTTATTATTTATGTTCTTTAAATTCTTATTATTTAGTTTAATGTTTATCGTTATTGTGCTAACCATTATTTATTAATCTTGTATCATTTACATTCATCATATTCATGCTTGTTGGATGATTGATTGTGTTGTAATCTCGTAATTAATATATACTTATGTGAATATTTGTTATTCTTTATGTTTGTTGTTTGTGGTTTGGATTTTATTTTTTGATTTAAGTTTTATTTCAAAATGTGAAGGGTCCATAAGGATTCTTGCTTTCTTGTAATAGATAAATTGGGTTGGGAAAATTTGGAGGGTTTGAGGGTCCATTGTAATAATTAGGATGGTTTGTAACTCTTTTCTCTTCCCTCACCTTTTTTGGTTGGTTATTTCATGTTGAATGGATGAGATTGAATGTATATTTGACATATTTTCTAAAATGCATAAAAAGTTTTACATCTCAATTTTTAGTTAATTACATCATTAAATTATTTTGAATTAATGGACAACTAGGAGTCGGCTTAGCCGGGCGAAATAAGTGCCTAACACTTTCCCATTACCTAACTCCTTGACTCTATCTCTGGTTTAAAACCAGATTAGTCGATTCCAAAGAATGGACTAATTCGAGAACTTTTTTTAACAAGTGACTCAAAAATAAAACTCTTATCAAAGTAAGAGAATCTTTTTTCGAGGATTAAATGGGTTTAATAAAGAGAAAATTATTTTATTAAATAAAATAAATCAAAGCCCGTTTGATTCGATTCTTTCCAATCTTTTGGAAAAAATCCGACATCCTCAGTGTGGTTTTTGTGTTTCTTCTTCTTCTTCTTCTTCTTCTTCTTTTTTTTTTTTTTTTTTTTTTTTTTTTTTTTTTTTTTTTTTATTTTTTTTTTTTTTTTTTTTTTTGTGTGCGAGCAGGCTGGCTCATTTAATAGCTGGTTGATTTTTTTTTTTTTTTTTTTTTTTTTTTTTTTTTTTTTGTGTGCGATGCATGGCTGGCTCATTTAATAGCTGGTTGATTGCATGTTAGCCAACACTTTTTCTTTTTGCCATGTATTTTTTTATTTATTATTTATTTCTAATTTTTTCTTTTTTTGGTTTTCATTTTTTCTTTTCTTTTTTCAGCGCCTTTTTTCTTCTGTTTTCTTTTTTTTTTCTTTTCTTTTATGCTATTCATCTTCTTCTGCTGTGTGTGATTTTTTTCTCTTCTTTTCCTTCATTTTATTTTCTTTGTTTTGCGTTTTTTCTTTATTTTTGTTTTCTTTGTTCGTTGGCATTTTTTTTCCTCTTTTGTTTCGTTTTCTTTTCTTTTCTCAGCGTTTTCTCTTCTCCTTTTTTGTTTTCTGTGATTCATGGCCTTCTTCTATTGTGTTTGGTTTTTTCCTTTTTGTCGATTTTGTTTTGTTTGTTTGTGTTTTCCTTTTGTTTCTTTTGTTGATTGCGATTTTTTCTTTATTTTTTTCTCTTCTTTTTCTAGCTTTTTTTGCGATTATTTATCCTCTTCTATGCTATTTGGGTAAAGGTAAGTGAAACACTCTGTAATTTTATTTTCGAAACTTTTAAATTTTTATTAAATCAAAAATAAGAAATATTGACTGTGTGGGCTGCAAGTACTGTATAATCTCAATTGGCGTCCAAATTGATGAGTTGGGCCTAAGCCCAAAATATAGTATCACAATTTCTAATTGAGAACCTTCTAGACTTCCTAAGAATTAATATTGGACGTTAAACACTAAATTAATTAAAATAAAACAAACTGAACTCATAAACCATATTGAAATTTTCAAAAAACTAGGTGAAAACCCATAAGCCAAACAAAAATCGAATCAAATCACTGAGTTGGATCAAACCGATACGAATTGAACCAGAATGGTCTAGAAGCTCTAGATTTCTCCTTTTCTTTTCTTTTTCTTTTCTTCTTCTTCTCTGGCGACATGCCTCTCCTCTCCTCCCTCTCCTTCCCACTTGTTTCGGCCACCTGAGACAGTCGAATCACCCTCCCCTCGTCGTCGCGCCACCATCGTGCTGCAGTTCCTTCCCTCTTTGTTTCCATCTCCGGCAGGCGTAGCAAATTGGTGAGATGCGATCCCTCTCTCTGGCGATTGACGCAGTCGCCCCACCCGCCTTTAGGTGCTACTCGACGTTGCGTTCTCTCCCCGCTCACGAGTCCGGCGAGCACTAAACACAGATGAACTGCAGTTTGTTTTTGTGATCGGCGGCGACAATGAAGGTGGTACTAGACCCCTGCCAAGCCATCTTTGACCGAGTGTAGGGCCAATCCCGCAAAATAAATGCCAAAAATGAATTCTTGAGTGAAATCTAGGCTAAATGGTGTGAAGAGCGCTCGATTTTGAGCAGCCACGGTTTTCCAGCCACCGTGCACGACTGCCGGCGGCGGCGATCCGGTGACCAGCTGGTGATTCTCTGGTGAGGCCCCAAGAGACAAATGATCTTCTCTTCATGGGGATCATGGAATCGTAGTTCGATTCTGAATCGGTATGCTCTAAGACTTAGTTTGCTATTTTTGTTAAAATTCCAAACTTAAATTTATTGGTTAATTTGGTTAATTTCTAATAAATAAGTAATAGGACTTTGAAATAGTAGGTTTTGAAGTTTGTGAAAATAATTGGAGTTTTTAGGAGAATTTGAACTTGAGATTCAGTTGTTAGAAATTGTGATGATATTAGATAATTGATAACATAGGTTATCTAGAATTGATTATTGTTGTGAATAAAATTTAGGAAGTTTAGTTTTATATGACTATGATATTGGGCCTTATTACCTCTAAGTGTAAATCATGAAGCAATAACAGGTACTTGGCTATCTTTATTAACTTGTGATTTAGTTGTTAGCTAAATAATGTATTAACCTACGGTACAATTGTGGATGAGTTGATCTTGGATGCTTTTGGTGCAATGATGGGATGATGTTAGGAAACTGTTCATAATTAAAAGGGAATGAACTATTAGTCAATCGAGTATTATGTGATTGTAATTATATAGCATTTTGGATAGGCTAATAACACGAGGTTTAAAATTTTAGAATGATTAAGTGCATATATATATGTGTGTGTGGTGGTTAATGAATAACGGTTGTGGTGGACAGGATTAGTTATTGTGAATTGCCTGATGGATGGGCTTGAGAATTTATTATTGAATTATAGTTTTAAGCGGGTGATTTAGCCCAATTTCTAGAGAAGGTTCTGCTGAGGTTTGGTGGTTGGACAGGATTAGTTATTGCTGAATTGCCCTGCATGGGATGGGGCTTGAGAATTTATTATTGAATTATAGTTTTTAAGCGGGTGATTATAGGCCCAATTTCTTAGAGGAAGGTTACTGCTGCAGGTTTCACTTTAGGAATCTTAGGCTTAATTATATATAATAATTTAAATTAAAAGGTTTATTTAGATTAATCTTATACCTTAATTATATTTAAAATAAAACTCTTACCTTAATATATTTAAAATAAAACTCTTAGTTATTATTATTATTATTATTATTATTATTATTATTATTATTTATTTATTTACTTATTTATTTATTTTTAAGAATCGATTATTATAGTATATTATTTTTTATTACTCTTGTGTTTATTTGAATTGGTACATGGATGTTTATTTGTACTCTTGTATGAAAATGTTTAATTGATTAATGTGCTTAAATTTAAAAGTGATGTTTGATTATTTGTGTTGTGACATTGCTATGCCTTGTTTGTGTGGAGTTGAGATGAATTGGGCACCATGGGTTTGTGAGGACAATCCTGGAAATGATGAAAATGTGGAATTTGACTGTTGGCCAAGTATGGAGAGATTGGCGCCCCCGTGTGCACCTGATGATATGATTTGGATGATATGGAAAACCACAGGGTGGCCTCCTGTTGGTATAGAAAAAAAAAAGGAGAATGGAAAAACAATAAGAGGGCTGGTCAAGTGAGGATTAGACCGGTCAGCCATGTATGGGGGATCGGCTCCTTGGTGCACATGTCATGAGAGGATTGTGCACATTGTCATGAGAGGATGGACATTGTGGGAGGGGACGCTTCATCAGCGGGTTTCGGTTGACGCCACAACACCAATTTTCACATGATGTGATTATGTGTAAGTTGTTAATAATTGTGAGTTGCTGTTGTTATGCCATTTTGTGTGAACTGTCAGCCGTTGATCATTATAACTTGATGTGATTATGTGAAGTTGTTAATAATTGTGAGTGCTGTTGTTATGCCATTTGTGTGACTGTCAGCGTGATCATATAACTAGTTGGATGACTAGATTCATATATTTACGCATTTGTAATGCATGTGTTGTGCAACAATTATTATTCTTTATAAAAACTCACATGTCTTATTTAACTTTCCAGGAAGTAGGTTCCTCTTTATTCTGGATTAAGTTCTGTTTCTTCACTGCAGAGCTAGAAGGAAATTTTCCTAGTTTCAGTGATTATTTTGCTATATAACTATATATACAAGAACCTATTTATACTTGTCTGTTAGTGAACTCCGCAGTTGTAGGGATAAGAATCAATAAAATGATGAGGATGTTCAATTAATTATTTATGAAATGCTTGAATCTTTTAGCCCATATTATGTATATATTATATTATATTTGGGCCCGAGCTATAAATTGTTTAAGATGTTAAATTTGGGCCAAAGAATAATAAAATTATGAGATTTATGGTGCATGACAATATTGGCTGGATGTTTGAAATAGACATTGATATAGTTAAGTTTTGTAGTTTAGGCTTACTACGGGCCTCAGGGGCCTTAAGCCTACTTGGGCCCTAGTGTCGGTTCGGCCCATAGAAATGGGTCGTGATGGTAAGCCTCTCTGTTCTTTGATTTTCTGTGTTGTTAATTTGAAATTAGGGTTTTTTTTAGAAATTCAGGGTTTTTCATTTTTGTTTATGAATAGATTTTCCTGCGATTCCTCATCCTCTTCTGGGATATTTGGTAAAGGTAAGGTTCTTTCTTCTTGGATTTCTATGTTGTTAATTTGAAATTAGGGTTTTTTTTTTAGAAATTTAGGGTTTTTTTTTTTTTTTGCTTGTGTTTATGAATTGGTTCATTCAGTAGCTTTTTTAGTGATTTTTTTTTTAAATTTAATTCTATCTACTACTATTGATTGTATTTAGTTTTTACTTGATTTTGATGTGTTGCATGCAATCAGGAGTTGTTTTGATTTGATGCTATGCTGGTGATATTTGAGCTGAAGGTGAGTTTTCACATTTGATTAGTTCGTTTGTGTGTTATTGATGTTGAGTTAATTGTGAATAATTAAGGTTTGATTTGTGTTTTGTTTAATTTAGGGTTTTTTTGCTTCTGTTTATGAATGGGTTTATTCAATAGCTTTTTTAGTGATTTTTTTTTTGGTTTTTAATGTAATTTTATTTACTAGTGTTAATTGTATTTAGTTTTTATTTGATTTTGATGTGTTACATGCAACATGGAGTTGTTTTGATTTAATGCTATGCTGGTGATATTTGAGCTGAAGGTGAGTTTTTATCTTTGATTATTTCATTTGTGTGTTATTGATGTTGAGTTAATTGTGAATAGTTAAGGTTTGATTTGTGTTTTTTGTTTAATTTAGGGTTTTTTTTGCTATTGTTTATGATAAAGTTTGTTCAGTAGCTTTTTAGTAATTTTTTTTTTTTTGCGTTTTGATTTAATTCTATGTGTAGTAGAATGCTAAACTCAATTCGATTTGTTTGTGTTTTATTCATGCAATGAGTTTGCTTTTTTTTTTTTTTGTTTATTCATGCCAATGAGTTTTTGCTTTTTTTTTTTTTTTCTTTTTTTCCTACTGTTTATGAGTTTCTTGAAGAACGTGCATGAAGTTGCTAAGAAGTTCATTTTTGCTTGTATGAATTTTTTTTTTTTGCGTTTTGATTTAATTCTATGTGTAGTAGAATGCTAAACTCAATTCGATTTGTTTGTGTTTTATTCATGCAATGAGTTTGCTTTTTTTTTTTTTTCTTTTTTTTTCCTACTGTTTATGAGTTTCTTTTGAAGAACGTGCATGAAGTTGCGAAAGTTCATTTGCTTGTGTGAGAGTGATTTAGTATATGCATATTATATTAATTATATTCATTTGCAAAAGAGCGTTAAGCGTGGGAAGTTAGGAGGCAATGCCTATGCGGCCAGAGAGTGGTTCAACTGGTTGCCCATCTGAGTTGAGGACCATGTCTAGGAGGCCGGTTTTGATCGTTTTGTTGACACCTTGCCAAGTGCAGGGGCGGACTCTGCCTTCTAGCATCTTGGCGCTGATGGAGCGATGGACGGATACCACTCATACTTTCCATCTACTATTTGGTGAGATGACGATCACACTAGTGGATTTTACTGCGATTACCAGCCTTCCATGCGGAGGACGGTCCGTTGCATTTGACGATCAGCTTCTTCTATGATATGTACTACCTCAGAGAGAGGGTGTACGAGTGGGATCTTAGCCCAAACAAGAGGAGAGTGCCTTATGACGTGCCTTATTACATGCTGTCCACTTAGTCGATCAGGTTGGAATAGGACATTGCTGCTGCTCGCAGAGGCTCGACAACTACTGATGACTTGGTTGCCTTCGTGCCTGGCGCCTATGCTATTTTTGTGCAAACCTAGCTGCTAGTCCATGTCCCTCCACTGGCTGAGTTTGACCCTTTTGCTAAGGCAGAGGGGCTAAATATAGATCAGGCGGTGCCCTAACTCGGGTAAGTCTTATTTCCCTTATTCTGTTTGTGGCTTTGCCCTAGTGTTGTATTTTGTTTACATACTGTTTGTTTTTCATTACTATAGTGACAACAGCTCCTGATCTACCAAACGAATCTTTAAAAGCTTATTTTTCTCTACCAAACGAATCTCCAACTCAAAAAATTCCCTAAACCCTTCATTTCTTCACCATTCTTCATGGATCGGTCCTTGGCGCTTGCATTTGAGGCATTATTCCACATTTTCACTCAGGAAGACTAGGATGTGCTTTTGCCTTCTGAACTCAATGGGTTAAGCTATTACCAGAATAATCGGGTCCAACCTGGATTGCCACAATGGTTGATTAACCATTTCGATAACTTATTTCGTCAGAACGACTTTGAGATTTGTCCATTTTTTTTTAGGAATTTAACATTATTTTCTGGAGCTTGCCCGTAACCGAAGAAATTCCTATCGTGCCTTGGCTTGATATCGACCCTGCTTTAATGATTCTGCCGGTATTTGGTTTCTCAAGTTATGAGATTCCTTCTTATGATTTTGGAGCTGATATTGTGCCCCTGCGACCTCTTGTAGATCGAGCATTAGGGATGGATCGCACTAGTCCATACTGGGCTCCACTTGTTTGTTTTTGCCTTTTGAGCCAATACTTATTGCTCAGTGAAATTGCTGACCTTCGGCTAGTGCCTATAGTCGAGCAGACGGCTAGGCGACGCACCCCGTTTCCATTTATTCTTGCCAAGACATTAACTTGGCTAGGAGACCATGCTCGGGACTCTGACTCGGTGCCTGGTCTGATGGGGAGCCTGCTTCTTCTCTAGGTAAATGCATTTCCTTTTCTTTTTTTAATGCTCTAACTTTTGCTTAAGACGTCCTTTCCGGGTTTTCGACTTAGCGAGCTTTTTCTCTTTTTTTTTTTTCATGCATTTGCAGTTGTGGGTTTTTGTGAAGCTTCAGGTGATGGACCCACCGTCAGACCATCTGATGTTCGATTACAGATCAAGAGTCTATATCCGATGCTACCGTCGCTTGACCTGCGATATTATTGAAGACTGGACTACTATCTTTCAAGATCTCACCGCTAAGGGTGTTAGGTGGACTTGGTAGTACATAGAGCGAGTCAATGTTTCTTCTTATATGCTCTGCGTGGCTTTGTGTGAATTGATTGTGGCGGTAGCTTATTACCCTAGCTGCGTGGCTAGGCAATACGGTCGGCATCTAGCTGTCCCTAATTACACTCGGTTCGAGGATGGACTTATTACTCAGCAATTTCTGTCCCGCTTTATTTCCACTTAGCCTAGTCGTATGACTGTTCCCATTTCTGATGTAGCCGACACTTCTTCCTTTGTCTTATATCGTTCATGGCTTCAAGCTTATTCTAAATTTGGTGCTGATTCTGAGCCGGTTGATTTACTGACTACTAGATATCTATTAGGACCAGGCATGTAGATGCACTTATCTTGCTTTCTAATGATATGTGCTAGACAATTATTGATATTGTAATTATATGGATGTATGCACTTATTATGGATGAAATGTCTTTTGCTAAAATGTTGGATATGTTTTCTGGTATTCTATGTCACTAATGTAAATTCATGTCACTTGCACATCAACAAAAACTTAACCATAACAAGCTTTAAAGTTAATACGAACACAAAAGGTGAATTTTATTAATTAGGCTTTGCCATAAACATTTTGATTTATATATAAAATTTCTTCAGCATATCCAAATTGACAAGTTTTGTAAATTCATTGCCTTCCATGTCTGATAGCTTCATTGCACCTTTTGAAAATATTTTCTTGACCAGAAACTGATCTTCCTAGTTAGGCTTGAACTTCCCTCTCGGGTCATAAATGTTTGGCTACATCTGTTTTAGACCAAATCTCCTACTTTAAGTAGTTTCAAATGAACTCTCCTATTGAAGTGCTTAGCCATTCTCCTTTTATACAATTGATCCATAAATCGAGCGTTAAGCCTCTTTCCATCCAGGAGTGCTAATTCTTGATAGTGATTCTTGGCCCATTGGCATTGGATTCCATCATTATGTGCAAGGGCTACACTTCTATTTTTGTTGGTAGAACAACTTCCATCCCGTAGACTAGAGAATAAGGAGTTGCCCCATTCGCAGATTTGGCGGTGGTCCTGTAGCCCCAAAAAGCATACTGTAGCTTACTTGCCCAATCTCGATGATTTTCTGCCATTTCTCTCAATATTTTCTTGATGTTCTTATTTGCGGCTTCCACTGCCCCATTAGCTTGTGGACGATATGGTGAAGATTTATGATGCTCAATTCCATACTTCTCTAACAGTGTTTTTACTTTAGCTTGGAATTGAACTCTATTATCTGTCACTATATGATGAGGGATCCCATATCTACAGATTAGGTTCTTTTCAATGAATTTAGCCATTTGCTTGGCATCGATGTTCTTAAAAGATTCTACCTCAACCCACTTTAAGAAATAATTCATTGCCACCATTATGAATTTAGGTCCATTGGAGGCAAGTGGTGAAATTTTGCCACTGATATCTATTCCCCAAGCTACAAATGGCCATGGCGAAATAGAAGGATGTAGTTCTGAAGGTGGAATATGACTCATGTCTCTGTGGATTTGACATTCGAAGCACCTTTTCACAAAAGAAATACAATCCTTTTCCATTGTCGACTAAAAGAATCCTTGGCTAAATTTGCGAAAGCATCCAAAACTTGATTGTTCACTCATGCTAGTGTATTTGAAGGTTACTCTCTTGAAGTTCTAAACAACAGTGTGCAGGTAGTCAATATAGGGCTTCAACCTGTCTTCTTTGACTTTCTGATTTCCATTAGCGTGCTCGATTACTAATTTTATTCTTTGATGGCAATCAGAGCTTCTAATCCTAATAAACAAGCTTCATATTTTGCCATGTTATTCATAACTGCAAATCGCAACCTTGTCAACATTGGGATAACTTCTTCTTGTGGAGATTCTAATAAGACGCCTACTTTGACCCCTTTATTATGAGCTGATCCATCGACGTAAAGCTTCCATCCTTTCTTCTCTATTATGTTCAAATGTTTATCTGGAAAATCAATTTCCCATTGCTCATCATCTTCTACTAGATGTGCTGCTAGAAAATCTGCAACTGCTCGTCCTTTGACAATTTTCTTAGTAGCATACTCAATGCCAAATGCCAAACTCTGATAGCAAGATTAACCATCTTGCTAGGTTCCCCACCAGTGCTGGTGTTCAATACAGATATTTGACCGTATCCATCCTTAAAACTGCTATGACCTTGTAAACCGAAAGTAGTGTCGAAGTTTTCTGGCCCAAACCATTGCTAACCAAGTTCTTTCGATCAAGTTATAATTTTGTTCATTCGGAAGAAGCTTCTTGCTCAAATAGTATACTACCTTCTCAACACACACTTAATCAGCATGTGCTAACATGTCTCCAATTTTGGCATCTTCCATTGTCAAGTACAAAATTAATGGATTTCCCAGTTTCGGTGGGCATAAAATTGGGGGACTCGACAAATAATCCTTGATCTTATCAAGAGCTATCTGGCAGTGATCATTCCACTTCACTGGTTGATCTTCCTTAATAGCTTAAAAATCGGATCACATATGATGTACAACTTTGATTTAAACCTACTGATGTACTGAATCTTTCCCAAAAACCTTCTCAGTTGCTTCTCTGTCTTAGGTGGCTCCATCTCTTGGATTGCCTTGATTTTATCTGGATTGATCTCTATTCCTTTTGGACCCACTATGACTCTTAACATCTTTCCCAAAGTTACCCTGAATACACACTAAGGACATGTGATTTTTCCCAAAAGTTTGATGTGGAAAGAATCGAGTCAAACGGGTTTGGTTCATTTTATTTAGTAAATCGGTTTTCTTTATTAACCTATTCGTTTATCCTTGGAAAATTGGTTCTCTTACTTTAGTTAGAGTTTTATTTTGGAGTCGCCACCCTTATTAAGGAAAATTCTCGAATTAGTCAATTCTTTGGAATCGACTAACTCGGTTATAAACTAGAGACGAGTTTTGGGAGTTGGGTACGATAGAGGAAGGTGTTAGGCACCCCTATCACCCAGATAAACCACTCTCCTCATTATCTGAAAATTCACAATAACTTAAATAATGCAATTAACGGAAATCGACTAACTCGGTATTTAAAACTAAGAGACGCAGTTTTGGGAGTGGGTACGATAGAGGGAGGTGTTTTAGGCACCCCTATCAAACCCCAAGCATAAGATAGAGGAAGGTGTTAGGCACCCCTATCACCCAGATAAACCACTCTCCTCATTATCTGAAAATTCACAATAACTTAAATAATGCAATTAACTATAAATGAGGTGAAAATACTTTCCGATGCATTTTTAGAAAACTATGTCAATCATACATTTAGATGAAATATAAAGCATGAAAATATAAGGTAAAACATTAACAAAGAAAGAGGGAGGAGAAAAGAGTTACAACCCATACCTAATTATTACAATCTACCCATTACCCTCCAAATTTCTTAATTCCCCATTAATTATTATATAAAAGCATTTTAACGGGATCCATTAAGATCTCTTTACATTTTGCAATAATAAACACTAAAACACAAGAAGAAAGATAACAGATTCATACAAACAACATAAACATAAGGGTAGAAATTATTCACAGAACTAAAGATCATACATCCCAACCATCATCACTCACACATTCATAAAATGAAGATAGGGGATGCATGCAAAATATTACAAGATTGGATGAACAAGGTTTTGACACAATAATAAAACATAAAAAATAAATTTAAAGGCATAAAATTAAATTAGACAGAATAATAAATATGCTTGGAAAAGTAAATTGCATATAATTTTTAAAGACATGAATTTAGATGTACGCTCATGGTCTTGATGCTCATCAAGGAATGATGGAACAAATTTCACCAATCATTGCTCTCAAACTTGCTTTATTGTTCATTAGATCCATTTGCAAAGTAAATTGCAATAATTTAAAGACATGAATTTAGATGTAGCTCATGGTCTTGATGCTCATCAAGGATGATGAACAAATTCACCAATCATTGCTCTCAACCTTGCTTTATTGTTCATTAGATCCATTTGCGACCAAATATGCATCCCAGACCTTTTAAGGTTGGAGCTTGATCACTGGATCTTCGAATAGGGACCGTTTATTGATTGTTAATCATTCTGAACCTCTGAAACGAAGGGCCTAGCACCACAAGGGGATATGGCATGTGCCACATGGGTGTGGCATGCACCCCACGTAGTGGCGCAAGGCCCTTCCCAAATCAAGAAAGTTCATATGAAGAATGAGGCAAAACAGAGGAAATATGGGTTCATATGGCACGAGCCATAGGCATGTGGCACACGCCACATGCAGTGGCTTGCGCCACTAGCTTGGGCCGTGTGCCACAGAGGCGCAAAACGTCTCCTGTGGTTGATCCTGGGTTTCCTTCATAACCTGACCCAAAATAGGTGTTCTAAACACCAAAAGGAAGAGGAATAGTTTTAGGTTCTCAGAAACTACCTTTTGATGATTTCTTTGAAGATTAATTCAAAAATGGATGAAGAAATCCAAACACTTGGTTCTTGATCCAATAATCCGAGATTCGAGATCCAAGATTAAGGTGTGTGTTTTATGGGATTTTTAATTGAACTTAGAGGGTTTTTGATTGACTAAAAAACTAAAATCTCAACTTAAGATCAAAGGGTAACACTAGTTGCCTTTGATTTTCAAGGTTGAGTTTTAAAAGAGAAAGAGTTTCCCCTAAGTTCCAAACATTCTTGCCTTTGGGCTCATCCCCAATGTCTATTTATATTTGAAGGTGAGTGGCCCATTTAGGCTTGACGTGGCAAAAATGCCATTGTTTATCCCCGTAACTTGACCAGGTCCACTTTTATCAAATTGGACCGGGCGCAAGTAAAATAAGATAATGCATCAAAAAGTGTGTCGGAAGGGCCCTGACACGCTTCCCGAGCCCAGTTTCGTCGCGAAACGCTTGGTAACCTGAAAAAATAAAATTTATTAAACACATAGATAATCTCAGCCAAGGAGCACTGGTCCAAAAATTGGGGTGATCGGGAATCCTGATCCAATTTTATACAAAAAAAATGTGTAGCATCACTGAACTTTTTAGAGGCAAAATTTGAGCGTCTACACACACTTCTTCGGGTTCAGCCATGACTTGTATTTGATCGCTTTATCTATAAATCGCTTTAGAGCTGTTGGATGTTCCTTTGGTGTCTCAGTCTTGACAATCACATCAACAATGTAAGCCTCTCACTGTTTATGGATCATGTTATGAAACAGTGTAGTAGCCATCCTTTGATACGTAGCCCCGATGTTCTTTAAGCCAAACGGCATCACCAGGTAGCAAAAAGTTCTGAACTTTGTAACGAAAGTTGTCTTGGCTTTATCTAAAAGTGCCATGAGAATCTGATTGTAACCTGCAAACCAATCCATAATGGAGTAGCATCCCATCATTGTTGCATTGTCTATTAGGATATTGATGTGAGGAAGTGGAAAATTATCTTTCGGTGATGCTTTATTGAAATCTCAATAATCCACACACATTCTAACCTGCCCATCCTTTGTGGGAACTGGGACTATATTTGCTAGCCATTCTGGATAGTGAACCACTTATAAAAATCCTGTGTCGATCTACTTGATCACTTCCTCTTTAATTTTCTCAGCCCATTTGGGTCTTAATCTTCTTCTCTTCTGTTTCATTTGCTTGGCCCCAAGATACAACAAAATTATGTGCTTTATGTGAAGGCTTCTTTCTTGTCTATGAGTAGACTTGAAATTTTATGTTTAACTCTGGTGTTAGGTTCGACCAAATTCTGTAGGTTATCTTTTGTGCCAATATTAAATTCAAGCATGCATGATGAGTTAATGTCAACTATGCGCATGAGCTTATCTAGTTGATGAGTGAAACTGTCAAGAAAGACATCAAACAAGGAAGCAAAATTGAAGTTCATTTCATTAAAAAGCATAGATAGTTCATTACAATCAATATCATCACTAATAGGAATCAAAATATCAGATGGGGACTTAGCTTCCTCGAAGCTTTCTTCAATATAGGCCTGGATCGCCTTTAGCACTTGATACGTAGGGTGCTCAACTTCTTCCTCGGCACTTGCCTTCTTATTCTTTCTCCCCTCCTCTTGAGCAGCTTGCTCTTCTTTCTTGTCTTCTTCCTCAGCCACCTTTGACCCTTTAATCCCTTGTTTCTCTTTTTTCTTCTCTTCTTTCTCTTCCTTCTCAAGCTTTCGTCCTTTGGGCTCAACCGCCAGGACATCAATGACATCACCAAAAATCTCTAGGCCAGGGTATGTTTTCCCATTATGCTTAAAGGGCTCTATTAGTAGATATGGAGAGGATTGCTCACTTGAACAGATGAAATGTCCATCCATGTCTAGCCAGCCAAGTTTCTTCTTCGGTGTGCTTCCATATTTGAATCTCAAGCCTAGGCGATGCCTCTGAGTGTGAATCTTAGGTAGCTCAGTGATACACTGTTGGTCTTTTCCCGAGCCTTTACCTTCTTTAAAGTTCATCTTCTTCAGAATGTAGGAAACAATAGGCCCCATGTCGGTAATTAGGACTGCTATTTGGAAGCCTGGGAGAATGACCTGTTTGTCAACATTTAGTGCAGCTACACTCTTTTCGCTCACGCGACTGAAATGGTAATGACCTTCACCATTGAATGGAAATTTGATCTTCTGGCTGCTATTTGGAAGCCTGGGAGAATGACCTGTTTGTCAACATTTAGTGCAGCTACACTCTTTTCGCTCACGCGACTGAAATGGTAATGACCTTCACCATTGAATGGAAATTTGATCTTCTGGTGTAGCGTAAAAGGCACACCTCCCAAAGAGTGGTACCATGGGTGCCCAAGTAGCAAGGCAAAAGTTAAGGTGTAACACCCGCCGCCCGATCCCGAAAGACCCGACGGTGGATGCCACATTCGGTGCCGGAGGCACCGTCCTAACCTACATATAAATCAAACAATCAATCAAACAATCATATTATGAATTAGAAGTGACTTAAGTATTCACAATTTTCAGGCAAGTTATATAGTATTTCTGTTTTTTGAAAATGATGGGATGAGAATCTCTACAGAAAAACTGCAAGAGTATTTTCCCTAAAAATAGAAAGTTGCCAAACATATGAATACAAAAGCACTCCCCAAATTTTCAAACTCCAAACCCCATCAAAACTCCAATAACCAAACACAATAGGGCACTTCTATTAATTTTTCATAACTCCATAGTTCCTCAATAACATTATAATAATTCATCACTTCAATTAACAATTCATTTTTAAATATTATACAACTTCTAATGTTCTAACCAATTAAATAATACACCAAATAATTTACAATAACATGCTTAAGTTATTAGATGAAATAATACAGTTCTCCAAAAATGTGAATACTTATAACATGCCATTAATTTTTAGTTACATAAAAATACTAATCAAACTTAACCAAAGATTCTTCTTTCAACTTCTGATGCTACTCTTCAGGTCTTTAAGCAGCAAGCACAATCTCCCAACCTTGCGCGTGATAAAATCAAAACGCGCTGAGTATAAAACTCAGTGCGTGCCTCATTAAAACACAACAAACCAATGTTGTGATGACAAACATACTTAAAACAATCATTTATATACATAAAATGATTTAAATTTAAAACATGCTGAGTACATTATGCCACACCAAACATCATCATGCTTTTAGAAATTCCATTTGATATTCATAAATAAGTTTGTGGGGTAAAATTAAGAGTTATTAACATAAATGTATTCTTCATTTATTTCAATTCCTCTAAAAATATTGTTATTAAGGGCTCACATATACTTAGGAAGAAAAAAGAAGCAGATAAGTTTTCATAGCTTTATTCATAATGCGCCTATTAGGTCGCCAACCTTTTCATAACAATAGAGCGCCTGTCCACCCTAACATAAAGACACCCACGTTGCCTCAGCATTTATTGATCATAGCCTTCTTATCATAAATGGCATCAAATGCCCGAGCATGCCTCATCAATACATAAAATTAAAAATCAAATTCATGGCATCAAATTCGACACCAAGTATATTAGAGCCCAAAAACATTTCTCATTTAAAATTCATTTTTCCTTTAGTTCTTCTTCATTAATAAAAAAACTTAATTTAAACTTTAAGTAAGTTCATAAAATTCTTATACTTAAACAAAATGACTTAACATAGAAAATTCCAGCCATAAAAAAAATAACATGGACCTTTTGCTGTGGTTTTTTTTTAAAACATAAACCGGAGCTTATGGCGTCTCCAAATTTAAATGAAATTAGAGTCGTTAGAAAGCT
This sequence comes from Jatropha curcas, assembly GCF_014843425.1. The sequence goes on along the minus strand of NW_023591619.1, from coordinate 1,694,556 downwards.
AAGACCCAAAAATCCTTACAAATGTTTATGAAGGATTCACAGCCCAGAATCAATATGGAAAGATAACAAAACAAAGCTAGAACAACAGACTGACAGACCAGACCTGGATTCAGCAGAACCAAAGTACATTGTTTTCTTGAATTTCCTACTAAACCCCACACTCAATTAAACCAATCCAGAACGAGAGAATTCTCAAGGACACAGGGGAAAACAACTTTATGAAGAAATCAGAAACCTAATTTCTCTGTCATATATAGCGCGTTCAAACTGGGCCACTAAAGTCAGTGATGCATGTGGCCCGACACCAAATTAAGAGTCAGTTTGGTGTTTGTTTCAGCCATAAGTTGAGTTTATATATCTTCAAATTGACACAAGGAGGATGGGTTGGAAAGCTAAGAGATAACCTAACAACTTTTATGAAGGACTCAGACACAAAATGGAACTTAGAAAGGACCGCAAAAAATTGTCCTTAAATCTCACTTCAAAAATCTTCGTTTTTTCCCAAATTCAATTTACTTGAGCCTATTGAAAGAACATTGAACCACCAAAGAACAAGGTTAGAAATTCTACCACAACATAAATACTCCATTCAAACAATCATCCAACGAGCCATTGTTAATTGGCAACCAAAATTCAACAAAACCCAATCATTTCATTACAAAATTCTCAAAATATACACATAATTAGCAAAAGGCACAAATCAAAAAAATTTGAAGTAAGGGTAAGTTGCTGTTTATGAACACTAACCTTCAAAACAAGCGCACAAGCTTTAACAAGCTTTAATCAAAGCTTCTCAAGCTTTGGTCTTGCCTTTATCCTTATTAGAAGGCTCTCCACCCTCTACATGGAAGTGTAAATACCTAAATTTTGAGGCTCAAAAAGCCAGTTTTCCCGGCCGCCCTTAAAGGCGGCGGCCGCCCTAAGGCCCAAAATTCACATTTTGGCCCCTAAGACCCGAAAATTCTCAATCTGGACCCCTAAGGCCCAAAAATTCACATTTTGGCCCCTAAGGCCCGAAAATCCTCAATCTGGACCCCTAAGGCCCAAAAATCACATTTTGGCCCCTAAGGCCCAAAAATTCACATTTTGGCCCCTAAGGCCCAAAAATTCCCAATTTGGCCTCTAAGGCCGAAAATGAAGAAGAAGAAGAAGAAGAAGGAAACATATACGTGTATGGAGAAGAAGAAGGCAAAAGTGGTGACTCAATAATTGATAGTTTGCTTTATTAAAGCCAACTAAGGGCGGTTATTTTTAGGTCTTTTCTCCAAATATTCTCCAAAAACCTTTCAAATTATTATCTCCACAAAAGTCTCAAACCATTAAAAAATAATTCCTCAATTTTCCTCCATTAAAAAAAATAATGCTCAAATTTTCCTTTTACTTAACTATAACACAAACACATCACTAAGTATCTAAATTCTCCAAAAAACCACACTTTCTACCCATAAAAACCATGCATACATTGCCTTCAAAAATGTATAAAGAAAAATAGTTAAAACAATAAAGGTAATTTTCGGACAAAATAATACCAACTCCAGACGGTGGTACATTCACAGACCGGTAAACTTACTATTAAAATATTCCTTACTTACTTTCTACCCATAAAAACCATGCATACATGCTCCAAAAATGTTAAAGAAAATATAAAACATAAATAGTAATTTTTCGGACAAAATAATACCAACTTCCAGACCGGTGGTACTATTCACAGACCGGTAAACTACTATTAAAACACAGGAAAAAAAATGGGGCGTTACATAAGGGGATATCAATCACTATAAATTCTGTCTCTTTCTCGATCGGCCCCACCTTCACAACAGTCTTGAATATTCCTTCTACTTATCTCTTTGAGTCATCGTAAGCCCGGATGACAACATCTGACGGTTCGAAGTCTAAAACATTCAATTTGAACTTTGATAGAAGCTTCAATGGACATACATTTAGAGCTGAGCCATCATTAATCATGCATTGCCCGTCACCCTTTCTCTTACTTTAGCCTTAATGAACATGGCTTTGGTGTGATTCTTACCCTCGGGAGGGAGCCTATCATTAGAGAATGTGATTGTAAGGGGGGTTACGTTGGACCAACCCTACAAAATCAGTAGTGGAAATAGATGATGAGACCAAAATCTCTACCATTGCCTTAAGCAGAGCCTCTGGTGCTTTTTTGATGAAATAAGTAAGTCCTACATGCTCACATTAGCATGGGTTTCCTTCAACTGCTTGACTAGCACATTGTGTTTAATATTGGTTTTAGGCACTACCGATGGACTCCCTTTCTCATTTTTTGCTCTTGGCTTAATCATGTCAGGCTGGTAAAATTGACCACTATGGGTCATATCGTTCACATTTTTGGCTTCTTCTTCCTCCTCACTATTCCAAACATCCAAAGTAATGAGATTCACTGACAGGTCGTCTTCACTCTCTACCCACTCCTCATTATGGTTCAACCATTCCTCATCACTGTTGTCCCACACATTTAGGACAGTCACAGAAATTTATTTCAACAACTGCTTTCTCTCCTTTCCTCCCTCCTCCTCCTCAAACTCAGCCATCACCTCCACAGGAGTTTTGCCAAACTCAACCATGTATAAATTCTTAGGAGGTGGCACATTGCGAAAGTTCAGAAATAGATTAGTTCTTGTGCTCAGCCTAGATTTCTCAGGATTTATCACCTTGCCTTCGTCAATAAGATTTTGAATTTCATGTCTCAACTGTAGACATTGATCGGTGGTATGACCATTGCCTTGGTGAAACTTACAATAAGCATTTCAGTTGAAGTTCTTAGGCAGAGGTTCGGGAGGTAGTCTCGGTGCTAGCGATTGTAACAAACCGCCTGATTCAACCTTTTCAAAGACCTTTGATAGAGGAGTACCAAAATTAAAAAGTCTCCTAGGTTGCATATTGGCAGCCTAAATCTAGGGTAGCTGTCGTTATAGTCTTGCTTAAACTAGTGGTCTTTCTAGAAGAACTAGACCCTTAGAAACTTGATTTGCTGAAGCTCCTAGAATGGTGTCCATATTTCTTGTCTTCTCTCAACTTGTCTTCAATGGCAGTACCGACCTCGTAACCTTGTGAGAACTCAGTTAAAGGCATGTAATAAATTTTCTCCCTCTAAGCTGGCAAGGTTCCCTTGATGAAGATCTTGATTTGTTCCTTGGTATCGGGTCGGTTTCTCATTTGAGTGACCTTGGCTCTCCATCTAGCCATATAGTCTATGAAGGATTTGTCACTTTTCTAAACTATAGCTTACAAATCACTTAGGTTAACACTCATTTGGAGGTTATAGGCGTATTCTTTTAGAAAGACTATAGTGAGCTCATTCTAGTTTTTTCTTACTTTCTTCTCTAAATTATAGTACCAAGTCTGAGCCGATTCAGTTAGAGACATAGGAAACATTTTTAAGATTTCTTTTGACGGTAGACCCGCCAACTCCATTACAGCCTTATATTGCATTACATGAACCTTTGGGTCGCCCATGCCATTGTACTTTGAGACCTTGGGCATCTTATAGGTCAAGGGAACAGTTTCTTTAACTCAAGCTCTTCATCCTCGTCACCATCCATGTCCACATACTGGTCTATGCCTTTCGACTTCATAAAGACATGGAGCTTCTCTAAATTTTAATCTAACTTCTTGAACTTCTCAGAAATGATTGATTCAGACTCAACATTCTTAGTGGATACCTTTTTGGTGAAGAATGCCTCATCTTGCCATGTGTAATCCACTTGCTCTTTCTTTTCAGACTCTCCTTTAACTTTATCGTCCTCTATCACCATATGGTCTTTACCCTTGTTAGACTGTAAAAGCTTTTCTAAACTGGAAGCCACTATCTTTTCGACCAGCTTTTCAAATTTTGAGATGAGAATGCTACTATCACCCATTTTGTCAGTAGAAGTAGAAGTAAAAGTAGAAGTAGAAGCAGTAATAGGAGCTGAAAACCAGCTTGAACTAGGAAATTCTCAATCTCAAAATGAGTGCCTAATGAACTAGTATAAACTGAATCAGGAAGGTCGGAAGGGATTAAAGGTTCTTCAACTCTAACCAAGCGACTATCTGTCCTTAACTAGTTGACCTCTTGCGGACCTTTCTCTCTCCTCGGAGCTATCTTGACTGTGCAAAACAAGGGTTAGTAAATATGACATGGTGCATGGATGCATGAATGCATGAATATGGCATGACATACAAAAATGCAATCACATAACACGACATCATGAAACGTGACTAATGCTATATTCTATCATAGCTTAATCATGACCGTACGAGATGAAGATTAGAGAAGGGCTCTCGAGAACTGACAAGATCAAAATTTGCCCTGTTTTATAACCAAATATTTATAATGACCTTTTGCTTATTATTTCTTTTTATCCCTTTCTTTTTGCCTTAAGCTAAGATACTTGAGCAGGGTTCTTTATTTATATACATTTGAGATTTCTCTTTTTCTTCTATTTTACGCATTAACAACATTTGGCACAAAATAGACTAGCTTTCATTGCTTACCAAAAGTTGACTTTTTATAATGATAGTTCTTCTGGCCCTAGCTAAGTATTTACAACTTCTGAAAATCAAAGCCTAAGAAGTTTGATATGGCTTGGCATCCTCTAAGGTGAAATGCCCAATCTCCACAAGGCGGTTAGCAATTTTGCGCATGAGCGTGAAATGCGTCTCCACACCTTGGAAGAGGGCCATAGCCTCGAGTGTGCTTGCTTAATTTTGGGCAAGAGTTGATGAGCCTCCTTTAATGGGTCTTCTTTAGTTAGTGTCGGAATCGGAGGAGCTTCCCTCTTAGGCACTTGAGCTTCAAGCTTATAGTCAACATTTGAAACAACTCTCTTGGCTCGTTTTGCTTCTACTACTTCCCTCAAGTCGTTCGCCTTTTGGCGCTTTGAGTGATAAGAATGAGCGATGATAGAATATTCCTATATGGCTACAACAAAATAAGTTAAGTGATGTATGAGAAAAAAAATACAACATAGCATAAGTACATATAAACAAAGGGGAACGAGAGTTGGGAAATACATGATCTCCACCCTTATATCTCCTAGACACGATTCATGGTCAAAGGTCTTTCTAAAACCCTAGGACATATTGGTTGGACCCATAAACCATCATGGGATTTTGGAGCGACACCTCTCACATTTATTGGATGAATGACACATCATTTTTATTATGGTAACCCTAAGGGAAGGAACTAAGGCTATGTGCATGAGCTTTGGTCAGGTTTATATAAGTATTGGGTTCCATAAGTGAGAATTGATTGTTTCTTTCCATTTAGCTTTGGGTCTAAGCCAATGGCGATACCAGATTGTGTCAATTCTTTTGATATACTAAAAGGTACTAGACTTATGGGTAATTTATATTCGTGGCGGATCCCAACAGTCGAGTAGAGTGAAAGGATCACAACCCCCAATATCACCTTTAGGGTTTAGGGTAGAAAAGACATTAAGAAGAAATAAATGCATTGATGACATTTATATATATACAAAAAGTAAATTCAATTTGAAGTTAATAATATTATTAATGATTGTGAATAAGTGGACAACATTGGAGTCAACTCCTTACTCAAACCCAAAATCGAAAACAAGAGATTTTGGGTTCGATCCTCAGCGGAGTTGCTAGAATTGAGTATTGCTTATTTTTTGCTAATTGAAAAAATGAACGGGCTTGGTTGATTTCATTTAAAAATTGCTTTTCATTACTTAAACCCATTCGTCGTTCCTCGAAAAAAGGCTCTTACTTTGATAAGAGTTTTATTTTGGAGTCACCTCCCTCTTTGGGAAAAATTCTCGAATTAGTCGATTCTTAACTTGTTTTTAAACTAGAGACTGGGTAAGGGAGTTTGGTACGATTTTGGAAAGGTGTTACGAACTCGAACTGCTCGGTTTAAACCGATTTCGTAGTTATCCATTAATTCACAATAATTAACAATAACATGAACTTGAATTGGGATGTAAAATTTGTTTTGATGCAATTTTAGAAAAAAATGTCAAACATGCATATTGTCAAGCACATAAAGCATGAAATAAAACTATCCAAAGAAAGGGGAAGGAGAAAAGAGTTACAACCATCTTCCTAAAATACATTCTACCCATTTATCCCATTAAAATTTTCCAAGCAAATTAATTTATTACAAACAGGCAATAATAGGACCTATTACGGTCCTTTACATTAAGCTCAAAAGAATAAATCATTAACTTAAACATAAAGAAAAATAAAAATAGAAATAAATAGCCATCCACAGAACCACAAGACACGCATTCATTCAATAATGATACAAATGATGAATGTTAATGTTAAAATGTTCTAAGCTAAAGTTAGATGTGTTAGATTTACATAAATCAAAGAACATTTAAGTAAAGTACATAATAAGTAAAGTACTCGAATTTAAAGTGCTTGAAATGAAAGACAGTGAATTACAAGCATTAATCTAAAGATTAGACAAGATTAGAGTACAAAGTCTTAATGTTCATTATGGTTGATGAACAAATACAATCATCACTACTCATATCTTGTTTATTGATGTTTATTCAATCCATTTCTGGTTAAAAATACAGTCTAGAACAATAAAGAGTATTAAATCTTCGTATTTATTGTTAAAATTGCCTTATAATTCTAAGATTCACACTACTAGTCCTTTGGTGGCTAGGAAATATGTTTCTCATGGCTTATACTAGTCTTTTGGTGGCTTTCTCATGGCTTATACTAGTCTTTTTGTGGCTTCATTTAGTATCATTACGTAGTTTTTTTGGTGGCTTCAATGTTTTTCACACTACTAGTCCTTTTTGGGTTGGGCCTAAGAAAATTCAATGTTGGGTTGGCATGTGTTGAGTGAGCCTAACTTGGAACTAGTTAATGGCAAACATCTTCAAACAATGGAAGGAAAAGAACTTGAAATTTTTTGTTCACATGGTGATTAACACCTCTATATAAGGCAACGCCTTGCCTTGGAGCACATTTTAGAAGATCAAACAGAGTTGAAAATCAAATCCAAGAGAGAAAAATCCTCCGGTTTCTCTAAAACTATTCCACTACTCTTTCATATACCAACTTTTTTTATATATACCCTTCTTGGCTTTCTTGAGTGTAGTGAGGTGTTTAATCTTGAGTGTATTTTTTGTGTGGGTGGTAAAATCATTTGTATCTCCATATTTTTTCATAAGTGCATTTACTCCCTCTCGTCGCCCTGGTTTTTTCTCTCTTGGAGGTTTCCACGTAAAATCTTGTGTCTCTTCCTTTTTAATTTTACTTCTCATTTTATCATCAATTACCAAAACTAAATATTTATCCATTACCACGCTAAATTCCGCAACAAACTGGTATCAGAGCGTTGTAATATTTGTTTGGTTTTCACAACATGGCTTCTGTCATGAAATTTGATGTTGAGAAGTTTGATGGAAAAATCAGTTTTGGCATTTGGCGAGTTCAGATGATGGCCGTTCTCATCCAACATCGGTTGAAAAAGGCCCTTGTAGGAAAGGCAAAAAAGCCGAACACCATGTCGGATGAAGATTGGGAAGAGTTGGATGAAAAAGCCTTGTCAGCAATCCAACTTTGTTTATCCAAAGAAGTTCTGCGAGAGGTTATCAAGGAGGATACAGCTGCAGGTTTATGGCTTAAGTTGGAGTCAGGTTTATGGCTTTAAGTTGGAGTCATTGGTATAATGACGAAGAGTCTTGCCAACATTATTCGTCTCAAGGAGCGCCTCTATACCATTAAGATGGTCGAAGGTACACCCATTCAAACTCACCTTGATGAGTTTAATTCCATCATAGTTGATTTGGAAAATTTAGATGTTGAAATTAATAATGAAGATAAAGCTGTTTTGTTAGTTTGCTCACTCCCCCGATCTTACCGTAACTTTAAAGATATTATGTTATACGGTAGTAATGAGACCCTAACCTTTGATGATGTCAAACAAAATCTTTTGTCAAAAGAAAAATATGACTATGAGAATAATTCAAAGGATGAAGCTGAAGGGTTAATTGTTAGGGGGAGAACTATGGATCACAGTAGTAGCAGTAGAAGTAAATCCAGATCATCAGTCTGGGCCGGTATGAATTTTGTCGCTATTGCAAGAAAAAAGGGACAAAATGTAATTTCAAGAAATGTTTTAAGTTGAAAAAAATAAAGCAGTAAAAGGGCGAAAACAATAATCAGAAGAATGCAGCAAAATTCAGATGAAGCAAAGTATTGCTCAAAAAGAGGTCTGAAGGTTGAAGTTTTGTCTGTTACTTGATTTTGGACTAGATCTAAAACGGAGTGGATTCTAGATTTCTGCTTGGTTTCCTATCACATGTGTCCCCATAAAGATTGGTTTTTTACCACTTATGAATCTGTTGATTGTGGTATTGTCTTAATGGGGAAATAATGGCTTCAGTGTAAGTTAATTGGAAAAGGAACATTAGTTATGATGTGTGGCTATGATTAGAACTTAACAGGTGTTAGACATGTTTTCCCGACTTGAAACGGAACTTATCTCTCCTTGGCACCGCCTGGATGTCCCTTGGGTGTTAAATATGCAGGCCTGAAGGTGGAGTTTTCTAAAAGGTCTCTAAAGGTGCCCTTATTTTAATGAAAGCTAACAGGATCTTGAAGCTTGTATGTGTTGAGCAGGGATGCCTACTCTGTTAGTTCTGCTGCTGTAATCATATCATTATCTATGTCAGATTCAGACGTCACAAAATTATGGCATATGCGACTTGGCCATATGAGTGAAAAAGGAATGACCATCCTGAGCAAGAGAGGTCTTTTGTGCGGTCAGAATACCGGTAAGTTGGAGTTCTGTGAACATTGCATTCTTGGCAAGCAGAAAAGATTAACTTTCGGTACCGGAATTCATAGAACCAAAGGTACTCTTGACTATATTCATTCAGATCTTTGGGGACCCTCACGTGTTCCTTCAAAAGGAGGACATCGTTACATGCTGACCATCATTGATGCTTTTTCTCGTAAAGTCTGGGCTTATTTTTTAAAGCACAAAGATGAAGTTTTTTCCACTTTTAAGAAGTGGAAGATTTTGATGGAAAACCAGACAGGGGAAAACCCAACAGGGAGAAAGTCCAAGCGACTAGGACCGATAATGGTCTAGAATTTTTGTGGAGGTGATTTTGCAACGGCGATTCCTGCGAAATGAAGGCAATTGTGAGACACCATAAAGTTGCTGGTGACGCCTCAACAAAATTGGCCGTTGCAGAACGAATGAAGCAGGACATTGATGGAGAGAGTTCATTGCATGCCTCTCTAATGCTGTCTTGCCTAAAGATTTTTGGGGCCGAAGCTGGCATCTACCGCGCATGTTTAAAAAATGTGATAGAACCTATTACCTATATATAATAATTTTTCTAGACCAAAATAATACCGACTCCCGGACCGATAGTACTATTCACAGACAGATATGCGTTACAGTCCTGCATATGCACATGTAAATCAGGGAAAATTAGAGCCTAGAGCTCGAAAATGCATATTTATTGGTTATGCATCTAGTGTGAAAGGGTATCGCTTGTGGTGTCTTGAACTTAAGAAAGTAATTATCAGTAGGGACGCTACTTTCAATGAAAATGTGCTAATTCTCCCTGGAAAAGAAACTGTCAGTTCTTCTTCTTCTGACACAGGTGATTCGAAGAAAACCGACGAGAAGGTAGAGCTTGAATTTGAGATACCAACTCCTAGCGAGGAGAATATTTCCTCATCTTCTATCACATCGAAGGTTCTTGATTCCATTGAACCAGATCGTCGTGAAAACTATTCTATTACCAGAGATAGACCCAGGACAGAAATCAAACGGCCTGAAAGATATAATGAAGGGAATTTGATTGCTTATGCTCTTGCAGTTGTAGAGGATACAGTTGAAGGTGGAGAACCTTACACATACTCTGAAGCAATCTCATGTCTAATTCTTCTGAGTGGCATTGCGATGCAAGAAGAAATTGAATCTCTGCACAAGAATGATACTTGGCAGTTGGTGAAATTGCCAAAAGGCCAAAGAGTTGTAGGCTGTAAATGGGTCTATAAGAAGAAAGAAGGCAACCCCGAAGTTGAAGATGCAAGATATAAAGCACGTTTGATGCAAGAATATAAAGCACGTTTAGTTTTGCTAAAGGCTACACTCAAAAAACATGGTGTAGACTTTTCATGAGTGTTTTTCTCCTGTTGTTCGTCATACTTCTTATAACGTGTACTTCTTTCGCCCTTGTTTTGCCTTGCAGGATCTTGAATTAGAACAAGTTGAATGTAAGACTGCTTTCTCCTTACATTTCTTACATGGAGAGCTCGAGGAGCAGATTTATATGCAACAACCAGAAGGATTTGTTGTTCCTGGAAAAGAAGACTATGTTTGTCACTTGAAGAAGTTTCTTTATGGACTAAAACAGTCCCCAAGACAATGGTACAAAAGGTTTTATTCCTTTATGGTTGAGCATGGGTATTGTCGTAGTCAGTATGATAATTGTGTTTATCATAAGAAGTTTTCATATGGATCTTTTGTCTATTTATTGTTATATGTTGATGACATGCTAATTGCTGCTCGTGATAAGTCACTAATCAAAGAATTGAAAGATCAGTTGAGCAGTGAATTTGAGATGAAAGATCTTGGTGTTGCAAAGAAAATTCTTGGTATGGAGATTCATAGAGACCGATTAGCTAGAAAATTGTATTTATCTCAAAGAAATTACATTAAGAAGGTTCTTGAGAGATTCAACATGAATAACTCAAAACCTGTGAGTACTCCTCTTGCAGCTAATTTTAAATTATCATCTGATTTCTGCCCTCAGTCTAATGAAGAGAAAGAGCAATTGTCACATGTGCCCTATTCTAGTGCAGTTGGTAGTCTTATGTATGGTGCAGTTGGTAGTCTTATGTAATGCTATGGTATGCACTAGACCTGATCTTGAACGGCAGTTAGTGTTTGTGGAGCAGGTAATATGAGTAATCCAGGTAAAAGAAGCATTGGCAAGCAAGTTAAATGGATATTTGGCTACTTGAAATGGTTCTGTGGACACTGGATTGGTTTTTGATAAAGGATAGGTGACACTGAATATTATTGTTGGAATGTTGACCTCTGATTATGCAGGTGGATCTTGATAAGAGAAAGGTCTTTTGTCAGGTTATGTATTTACTTTTATGGCATTCTGGGCCAATTAGCTGGAAAGCTAGCCTCCAGTCCATTGTGGCACTGTCAATCTACGGAGGCAGAATATTTATGCAATCAAACGGAAAGGAGTCAAAGAAGCAATCTGATTAAGAGGTTTGGTTACTGATCTTGGTTTAACCGCAAGAATGTTGTTACTGTATTTGGTGATAGTCCCAATGATGCTATTCATTTAAAGCTAAAAAATCAAAATGTAATCATGAAAAGAACCAAGCACATTGATGTGAGGCAGTATTTTATTCGGGGATGTTGTGGCAGATGGGAAAAAGATCATCGTGAAGAAAATTGCTTACAACTCATAATCCCTGGCGGATATGCTCACAGAAACCAGTTCCAAAATCTCAAGTTCAAGCATTGCTTTGGACTTTGATCGGTGTTCACCAATTCTAAAGGCTCTTGGGGCATGGCGAGAAAAGGAAATATGCCACATCATTTTGTAAGGAGATCAATCTTAGAATTTAAGTCAAGGTGGAAGATTGTTAAAATGCCTTTAAATAATTCTAAAGATTCACAAACTAAGACTAGTGCTTTGGGTGGCTAGGAAATATGTTTTCTCAATGGCTTTTTACTAGTCTTTTGGTGGGCTTCAAATATTAGTTCACATTACACTAGTTTTTTGGTGGCTTCAATGTTGGTTCACACTACTAGTCTTTTGGTGGCTAAGAAAATTCAATGTTGGTTGGCAATGTTGGTGAGCTAACTTGACTAGGATGGCACATCTTCAACAATAGAAGGAAGACTGCAAATTTGTTCACATGGTGATACACCTCTATATAAGGCAACCTTGCTTGGAGCAAATTTATAATAAGATCCAACAAGTGAAATTCATACAAGAGAGAAATCCTCCAAGAGCATTTCTCTAAACTATCCACTCTCTTCATATACCACCTTTTCATATATATACACACTCTTGTCATATTTATTGAGTGTAGTAAGGTGTTATCTTGAGTGTATTTTTGTGTGGGTGTAAAATCATTTGTATCTCCATATTTTTCATAGTGCATTTACTCCTCTCTCCATAGTGATTTACTCTCTCATCGCCCCAAGGTGGTTTTTTCCTGCTACATTGGAGGGTTTTCCACGTAAAATCTTGTGTCTCTTCCATGTAAATCTTGTGTCTCTTCCATTTATTATTTTACTTCTCATTTTATCATCAATTATCGAAACTAAATATTTATCCATTGCCACGCTAAATTCCGCAACATTTATTTATATGTGTTCTTATTTTCTTGGTTTGTGTTGCAAAAAGCTAAATTTAAATCACTTTGTTATAGTCGGTTCATTGTGGTAGTTTTTGACTCTGCATTTTATTTTTTATTGATTCTGTGAACTGTGATTATGTTACACTATAACTGTTTCTTAGAATATAAGCATTTGCCTTTTTTTAGACACGATTAAAGTCACAATTTCAGGTATATATACTTATTTTTTCTTTGTTTAATTAGAAAGAGTGATAAATTTTCGTATATATTATGTTTAACTGCTTGCATTTATATGTGTTCTTATTTTCTTGGTTTGTGTTACTAAAAGCTAAATTTAAACCACTTTGTTATCTTCGGTTTATTGTGGTAGTTTCTGACTTTGTGTTTTATTTTTTATTGATTATGTGAGCTGTGATTATCTCACAGTACAACTATTTCTTAGAATATAAACATTTTCTACAATTAAAGTCACAACGTCATGTATTTATGCTTATTTTCTCTTTTTTTGATTAAAAAGAATGATAAATTTTCATATATATTATGTTTAACTGCCTGCATTTATATGCGTTTTTATTTTCTTGGTTTGTGACAGCTTATTTCGCAAGTGCACGAATCGCTACAAGTAATATATGATGAGTAAGATATCGTTCCCACGAGGATTGGAATCCAAGTACCAAAATTATGTTATCTTGTGAATCCAAGTACCAAGAATTATGTTATCTTGTTATTAATTTAAACGATGATTAAGAGAATTGTTTGTAATAAATGTAAATAAACAAGGGGTCAAGTAAAACACCAAATTGAATTTAAAGAAATCAAGGAGAGTAAAACTACTAGGGGTTTTGATTTTCACTTAACTCTATCCAATTTATTTTCATTAAGTTCATTGATCAATTTTAATTATTTCAAGTAGGGGAAACACCCAAAAATCAACTAACAAGCCTCTCCCGATGTATTGTTAGCTATTTTTAAACCGGTCTAATTACCTATCTTCCAATAGCGGCAATCAAACATGAAAAATTAAATCATTAAGTTTTTTATGGTTTGTTTTTGTGAATTCATTAACCTAAGGTCATTAACTTATGAAAACCCCCGCATGAGTCCAAACCATATAGCTTCCGCATCAGTTATTAATTCTATGTGTTTTATTAACCTTTTCATATCAAAGATCCTTCTTTCGCGATAGTGAATAATTGAATACATCAATCTAGGGGAAAAATTTCTGCTAGAAGCATTAAGTTCATTAATAAATCATAACTTGAAATAAGGAAAAAATAAACATAACTTGAATAAGGAAAAATAAATCTAATTGCATAAATTGGAAAAGAGATTAAGCTACATCAAACCCCTAGTATAAGAAATTAGTTACACATAGTATTTAAATAAAAACTCAACAATACTTGATAAATATTCCATAATCAATAAAGATGATGAAAGAAATAATAAGAGTAAGAGTTTAGAATTAAGAACTAGTGATAGGTTGCTTGGATGGCTTCCTTGAAACACTTCACAACTCTTTAATGCCTAACTTCTAAAAGAGACTATATAAAGGCTATGAGAGGGAGAAGAGAAGTAGAGATGAATGTAATGTGTGTGATGGATTTTTTTGAGATGAACTCTACTCTTCTTTATGTAGACTTCTTTGAGAGAGGATTCCACATGGGTTAATGATCAAAGTCTTCTTTGTTGGGTTGTAAAGGTTGTAAAGCCTCTCTTTTTTTGGTCTCCATTTTTCCTTCAATCAATGAACTACCCATGTGCATAGGTTTGGAACCTATTCTTGGTTTGCATGTGAGGAAAAGTGTCCAAGATTAGCTCCATAAATTGGTAGAAGTAGGTTTGCAACTTTTTTGACTCAAAAACATTGAATATTCTTGCTTGGCACGGGCGTGTGACAGGCAACGGCCCTGGGCGTGCCAGGCCCTTGGAGGTGCAGAGGCTTTCGCACGGGGCGTAGTTGCACGGCAACGTCCTGGCAATGCTAGCGCGCACAGGGCGTGTTGCCCGTGCGTGCAGTCCTCCCTGGAAGTCTGGTTGAATAGCGCGCAGCGGGCGTGCGGGGTAAAGCCACGGGATGGGGCCGTGCATGGTAGCACGGGATGGGGCGTGCATCTCTCTGGAAGTCAGAGGCATATGAGGCACGGGCGTGCTGACTGGCACGGCTGGGCAGGCTAGCGCGCACGGGTGTGTTCCTCTGCACGGCTAGGGGCGTGCATCTCTCTGTCTCTTGGGTTGTTTTTGCCTTGTGCCAGACACGGCCGTGCGGATTGACGCGGGCTAGGGCGTGCCAATTGTACCTTGCTTTATTTTTGTTCTTTTCTTTGCGAAATTCTACAATTTTCTTTCCAATCAAGTGAGTTGTGATTAAAGGAAACGTTTGAATAAAAACATATCAATAATGCATAAAAACTAATTTAGATAAATTAAAAGTAATAGAAATTTAAATCATCAAAATTACAAAAAAATACTATAAAATCAACACTATCAAAATTCCCCAATCCCCAAACTTAAACTATTGCTTGTCCTCAAGTAATAAAATTCTTCTAAAAATAGCATGGAATAATTAATTGCGAATTTAATCAATAACCGAATTAATCAAAAGAATAAATTATATATATTACCTATGTAAGTTATTTTTAGCCAAAATTAATATAACATATTCTTTTTATTAAACATGAGTATAGAATATTTTGTCTCCTTCTTTTAGAATAGTGAGTATTTAGGACAAATTTAGCCTACATGTATTATTTCTCATCTCAAGGTATTTTCTAGGTAACTTCATTCTATCTCTTTAATTGGTTGCATTTTATGCTCCATACCACTTTTATTTTTATGTGGTTGCATTTTTATGCTCCATACCACTTATATATAGGGATATAAGTAACAAGTAGTTGCATTTTGCATTTTATGCTTCCATACTAACTTGGTTTTAAAAGGATTTTTGTTTTTCTTTAAAACGCGTTCATCCCTTTATTGATTTAGAAACATACATGTAAGATGGCTTCCAGTGTCCTTTTCTCTTATTCAAGTTTTGGGAATTCAAAATGCCTTCTAGACAAATGGTTAAGTTCCGGTTAGTATGTAAAATCAATTTTTGGTTTTAAAATAATTTACTTTGGAAAATATTATAATTTATTCAAAGTTCAACTAAGATAGATCATAAATTCATGCTAATATTATTCCCATTTATTTTAATTGAAATAGAATTTATAGAAATAAAATTTAATACTTTGGATAAAACGCGTCGCACCGCCCCTACTGAATTTGAGACATTGTCCTCAATGAGCAATTTCCCAAACTTTATGGTAGTGATAAGAAGTTCAGAAAGTGTACCATCGTTGGCAAGAGAATGCACTGGAGAGTGGTAGATCATCCAAGCTATGAGGTGAGAGACATAAAATAATAACCAAAATGTGGAAATGGACAAACAAAGATAAAAAAATAGATCCAAAGAAATAACTGGAATTAAGGGAAATTCAAAATGTGCATAACAAACCAATGCCAAAAAGTGTGATAATTAGAACAATAAGAGAATAAACAAAGAAGTGCAAAAGAAGTCAGGCCCTGGTGGTGGAGGAGGAGGAGGCTGAAGCAACTGGATCACAGTCTGAAGCTGAGTGGAGAGGCCCTGGTAGTGACTCTGCAAAGTGTCCAAACGAGAGTCAATGCTGCCCTGTGTGATCTCAAGAGACTGGAAGCGATCATTAATCATGGACTCCATGCCGGTAAGTCGAGTGTCGAACATATCCATGCGAGAAAACATACGAGTGTCGAACATATCCATGCGAGAAAACAATAACGGGCGAACAGCTCAATCATTTGAACACAGTGGAAGTGGCCCCTGGAATGAAAGGTTCAAGCTCCAGATGTACTGTGCCAACCGGAAGGGAAAAACCAAAGGGAAAGGAGGTGGCTGATCCTCCCTCAATGTTAGTAGCTGCAGGTATGTCCTCGTCAGTGGTTTTCCGCTGGTGCACCCTATTGACTTCGATATGTATCTCCAAATTTTTCCACAATCTTCATGGTGAATCATAAGATCAATATCTAATTCTAGTCCTCTACCAGCTCCTAAGATATCATAAAGTAGGTTTCATAAGCTGGATCCCACATCCCTCAAAATAGGTGGCAATGGCGTGTAACTAAGCTACCCAATCACATGGCTCCCTTGTCGCGAGTGCCAACTCGAGCCCCATTTTTTGTCCTAGCCAATAGCCCACAATTTAACAACACTCGCATTTTGAATGGCCCGCAGAGAAAAATAAAAAGTTCACATGCGCCCTACAACTCTTCCACTCTCATTTCGTCCAAAATAGTGTGCACGCAAAAAACTTTATGGATGTATCGTAAAGCGGGGCTTTTTAATTTTGATGCTTTGGAGGATCTAGCACTATAAACACTTCCGTCCGCTATCTCACCCCACCTATGACGATCCAAAAAATCATTCGGGATTTGGGTGACTGCATTTTCAGTAGGAAAACCGAAAATGTGACTAACCTCATTTATGGATAATTCAAAATTTCTTCCTAGGAGTCTAAATGTGACTTTATTCCTAAAACTGTCAGCTGGAAATTTAATTGATGCAGAAAAGGAGCTTAAAAATTCTAATGTGAGGGGAGGATACACCGGGTCTTTCATTTGAATAAAGGCACCCCACCGGGTCTTTGCATTTCGAATAAAGGCACCCCAACCTACAGCGTTTGAACGGTTCAATCACAGCATCTTTAAGCCCCACAATTGACAAAGCATGATCATCAATAAATTTACTTTGGTAATGAGGGCGTAAGTAGAAGTTTACTTGTACCTCTCTAACTGGTCACGGTGAAACCCATATCCAAATGGAGGCAGTGGGTGTAGTGTCCGAGAAGAAGGCGTGGAAGATCTTGGTGGTGGAGCCTCTCTGAGCCCGCTACTGATGAGAAGAAACGGCTGGCGCTTGTAACCTAGGAGGCATGAAATGTGAAAAAATGATTGAAGAAAATCAGATATAAGTGCAAGAAAGATGAGAGAAAATGAGAAGAAAATGAGAGAAAATGAGAAGAAGAGGCTTGTGACGGCTAGGGCGTCGTTGCGTTAATGATACAGCCGCTAGGGTGGCGTGTCATTTAAATAAGGTAGCTGCGCCGACATGGGCAGTGCAAAGGACTACGGCCAGGGCGTGCACTCCTCCTGGAAGTTCTGCGGTGAATAAGAGGCGCACAGCCGTTGCGTGATTGACAGCGGTGCCCGGCGTGCACCACTCTCTGGAAGTCCTGTGCAGGGCCTTATCTTACCTGGCAACGGGCGTGTGGTTCTGCACGCCCTGTGGGGCCAGCATGAAGGCAGCGGGCGTGCAAACTCTGCAGCGTTCTATTTGGGCGTGTTTCGTTTTTTTTTTTTTAAGCTTAATTTTCTTTTGGGATGCATTTCGGTTAGCTAATTACATACCAAGATCATCTTTAATACTTTTTTTTTTTTTTTTGGCAATTGTAAAAAGCAATTAAAGTTATTAAACAAACTCATAAAACAAAATAATTCAAAATGGAAAAGTGGGTGTCTCCTAAGGCACCGTTTGTTTTAACGTCGTTAAGTTCGATCGTATCGGAACCTGATTCAAACTTACCTCAAGATTTGATAGCGGTTTTAAACAGGATCAAAATTCCCACTTTGGGTAAACCTTTAATCGGTGAGCATTAACTTTGAAACTGCGGTCACTGTTCCATCAATCTCTACTGCTCCAGCGGGAAAATTTCTTTAATCGTGAAGGGCAGACCACTTCGAGCCGCAGTTTTTCCTGAAAAAGGCGAGGTCTAGATATAGAGTAAATACCTGCTGGCCTACCTTAGATTCCGCATAATAATTGACGCTTATCATGCCACTGTTTTTGTGCGTTCTTTAATAGGATCTTGCATTTTCTAAAGCGTGAAGCCTCATTTCAATCCATCTATTCAATTGAAGCAACCTTAATTTTGACCAGCTTCCTAGTTCAAAGTTAAGAAATTTGAACTTGGCCCAATATGGCTGTTATTGCTACCACTCCGACCCAGGGAGTGACATAGCTTACCGTACACCAATTCGATATGGTGACATGCAGATTGGTGTCTTAGAAGCAGTTCTATAGGCCCAAAGAGCATCATCGATGCTTCTTGGACCATCCTTCCTTGATTGGCCAACATTGCTCCTCCAAAAATCTTCTTGATGTTCCCCGGTCGTGACTTCTACTTGTACGGCTTGGTTTTGAGGTCGTGATAATGGAGTACCTACACGATTGGGTAACGCACTGATCTGGAAGAGGTAGTGAGTCAAGTACTTGTTACAGAAATGCTTACCTCCATCGGTGATTATTGCCTCTTGGAAGTAGCGCATGCCGGTGTGAAAATGTTTTCTTCGATGAAGCTCATTACACTTTTGGCAATCGTTAATTGGAAGGGCAAGCAGCTTTCTGCCTATTTGTATTATCATAAT
>NW_023591619.1:1659375-1675267 GCF_014843425.1 Jatropha curcas | reverse complement strand
GGAGCCCGGTTGATCAAGCCGACTTGTTAGATTTAGAAAGAAACCCTCGTTCAAAGTCTGGTCAGCTTTAATCTAGGGCCGTTAAATTTTTTCACCCCTACTTATTTTTTCTTGGTTCCCGCTGCCTGTCTCCAAAACTCCACCCCGCACCTTCAATCTTTCAGCCTCCATGGGAGACTGCCAAATCATAGTTCATGATTTTTTTTTTTTTTATTTTCGTGAAGGCATTTAATATTTTGATTCTTTTTTTTTTTTTTACTTTTCGTGAAGGCATTTAATATTTTGATTCACAATTGCAAATAGTTCAATCTTAAATGTCAGCTCTCCCACAACTCACAAGCTAGAAAATATCTAAATATATTAATAGGTTAGAAAGATAATAACCAATCCCAATTTCTTCTCCCCCTATGGCCTAATGTAAAACAAAAGACTCTTTCCAAAAAAAAAAAAAAAAAAAGAATCTGACTATTTTGAACTTAGAACCTACAACAAACTGACAGAAAATTTCCATTATGCACACTGCAGTTTTCTACCTTCTCCTTCTCAGTCCCCTTCTTTCAACCATTGCAATCCAAAACCTGTCTCCTTACACCCCTGCGGATCTAATTCTCCTAAATTGTGGTGCACCAAATGAAGGACAATCAATGGATGGCCGGAACTGGGAGGGTGATGCCGGTCATAGGTCCAAATATTGTCCTTTCAACTCTGAAATCTCATCACCTTCCAAAGCCTCCCAACAAGACTCTTCTGTTACTCCGGTACCCTACATGACAGCTCGAATATATCGCTCTAAATTCACTTGCACGTTTCCTGTCTCCATGGGACCAAAGTTTATCCGTCTTTATTTCTATCCAACTACCTACTCAGGCCTCAACATATCAACATCCTTCTTCTCCGTCACTGCGAATGATTACACCCTTTTAAGTAACTTCAGTTCATATCTAACTGTTTCTGCAATGCAACCACCAGTTGCATACTTTGTCAAAGAATTTATCATCTCTGTATGGGATAACCAAGCAGTCATCAACTTAACTTTTACTCCATCTCCAAATTCTTTTGCTTTCATTAATGGCTATCTAACTGTTTCTGCAATGCAACCACCAGTTGCATACTTTGTCAAAGAATTTATCATCTCTGTATGGGATAACCAAGCAGTCATCAACTTAACTTTTACTCCATCTCCAAATTCTTTTGCTTTCATTAATGGCATAGAAATAGTTTCCATGCCAACCAATCTGTACGCAAAAGATAACGACTATGCTTATCCCTTTGTAAATGACAACAGTATCTTCAATTTCGACAACACAACGGCTCTTGAAACTGTTTGTCGTCTAAATGTTGGCGGAGGAGATATTGAGAATGTAAAAGATATAGGAATGTTTCGACCATGGTCCGATGATTCCAGTTATCTTTTTGGTGGTCTGTCTGGTGTCGTGCATAAGTGGCGCGATAACGTCACAATAAAATACAGTAAGGATACGCCAGCATATGTTGCACCAGAAGCTGTATACATTAGTAAACGTACAATGGGTACAGATTCTATGTTAAACAAGAATTACAATCTCACCTGGCACTTTTTGGTTGATTCTGGCTTCAATTATCTTCTCCGGCTCCATTTTTGTGAAACTGACGAACAGATCACTCATGAAGGTCAAAGAGTGTTTTCCATATTTATAAATAACATGACAGCCGTAGCAGATGCAGATGTGATCCACTGGAGTGGTGGTAATAGCATTCCAGTATACAAAGACTATGTCATTTTGGTCCCAGGAGGAGAAAGCCATAGCAAGAAAGACTTGTGGCTCGCTTTACACCCCAATACTGATCTGTTAGCTTCTTATGCTGATGCAATCTTGAATGGTCTAGAGATATTCAAGCTGAACAATTCAGATGGTAATCTTGCCGGATCCAACCCTGAAGCACTAATGGTAGTTCCTTCATCACCAGAACAACAATCAAGCTTACAGAAGGGGACAAAGATTAAAGCGCCATCTGTTGTAGTTATTGTTGGTGTTGTAGTAGGTGTACTATTTGCTTTTTCTTTTGTTCTATTTTTCTTTATCCTCAAACGAAAAGGGAAAGCAAAGGACATTGATGATATTGGTATGCTACTACCAACTGATCTTTGTCGTCAATTTACAATAGCTGAAATCAGAGCAGCTACAAGAAATTTCGAGGATCAAAATATTATTGGCTCTGGGGGTTTTGGAACAGTGTATAAGGGCTATATCGAAAATGAATTCATCCCGGTTGCAATTAAACGGCTAAATTCAACATCGAAACAGGGGACTCGTGAGTTCCATACGGAGATTGAGATGTTGTCCAAGCTCCGACATATTCACCTCGTCTCTTTAATTGGATACTGCGATGATCAAGATGAGATGGTTCTTGTATATGACTACATGCCACATGGGAACTTTCAAGATCATCTGTACAAAACACAGAACCCTCCTCTCCCATGGAAACAAAGGCTACAAATATGTATAGGTGCTGCAAAAGGGTTGCATTATCTCCATACGGGTGTAAAGCATACCATCATCCACCGTGATGTGAAGTCATCAAACATACTATTGGACAGGAATTGGGTGGCCAAGGTTTCGGATTTTGGTTTGTCAAAAACAGGTCCCACTGGTGAAGACCAAACCCATGTCAGCACTGTTGTTAGAGGTAGTGTAGGCTACCTTGATCCCGAGTACTATCGCAGGCAACACCTCACTGAGAAATCTGATGTCTACTCGTTTGGGGTGGTGTTGTTAGAAGTACTATGTGCCAGGCCACCAATCATCTCAAACCTGAGCAAAGAACAAGTGAACTTGGTTGAATGGACAAGAAATTGTCATCGAAAAGGAACTTTTGATGATATTATTGACTCGCAGTTGAAGGGTGATATCACATCTGTCTCTTTAAACAAGTTTGTGGAGATTGCTGAAAGTTGTGTGCGTGAAAAAGCAACTGAACGGCCAAAAATGGGTGATGTAGTATGGAGCCTTGAATTTGCATTGCAGCTTCAAGAATTTACTGAGAAAAATGTCAATGCAAGTGATATTGTCCGTGAGGAACTGCAAGAGTCATCTATGTCATACAAAGAGGTGACTACCACTGATGGTGATGATCTATTTACATTCTCAGGTGGAACTATTCCAGATTCAAGGAGCACAATTAGTTTCGGTGAGAAGAGCACTAAGAATAATGACTCTGATGAAGTGGGATTGTTTTCAGAAATAATGAATCCACAGGGACGATGAGATTGAAATGAACCCTAATGTGAGATTCACTTGGATGTGTATGTTATAAAATGCAGTGTCTTCAATATGTTATATTTGCAAGTAGGCTTCTTCCTGATTATGTACTTAATTTCCAGGTTTGCTTTAGTCCTTACTAATAATGATGTTAACCAATGATGATTTGCAGTAGTTCTAGTTTGTTATTTAACAAAATTTGGATTCAAATTTATCCACTTTCATGTTAACCTAATTCCACTTCTTCATGTTTCAGATTCTTGATTCTTTGACTACAAAATTTGTGGTATCATTTTCCTCTTCCATCTTTCATTGGCATGATTACTTAATTCAAACTCCAGATAATGAAGGATATGTGTGTGTATATATATATATATATATGTATATTATTATATATATATAATATATAATAATTCATTATCACCAAAAAAGATAGATATAAGCATATTAGCAGACACCATGCCTCTTCAACTTGAAAAAAAAAAAGTTTCCATTTTATTAACCTATGACAAATAATTTAATTCACAAAGTTAAAAAATAAATAACTCCAAAAAATACCAAATTTTAAAAATTGAATTGCGTAATTGAAATAATTTAATGGCCAATTTGATATTTTTAAGGTTCTACTGGAATAGTAATATATTATATATATAGTTATATATATATATAATATCATAGATATATATATATATATATATATATTATGTACAACTTTTTGTTGTTATATATATATGTACACTTTTTGTGTTAATTTTGGCTGACAATTGAGTTAAAATTAAACTTTCAAATGAAATTAAAACTAACAATTAAAAATTAAAATTTTAAATTTAAGAATATGAAATATAGTTAGGGTTTTTTCCCTGCTTTTGATCATTAAGCCCTGTCCATTAATTTATTTTTTTCAGTTGGTTCAACTAAACGCGTTATATATAGATGTTTGTAAATTCCGTTTCTAATCTGTTGCCTCTATGTGGTGCCCTTTTCTTTGTGAAATTTAGTAACGGAGAAATCTATTTCTAACATATTTGTTTCTAAGTCACCGCTAATCCATTTATGTATTATTCATTGCTAATTAGCTGTCCATTTCTAAAAATCTGTATTCATTATTCAAACTGAAATATTTTTTTTTAGCGTTATGTTTAATGAAGAAAATATCAATTTAGAATTGGCGAAGATAAGATTGAAGTTTCGTGAAATCTAACTTTTTTTTTATATCCAAGTAGTGTTCAGTCTTTAAAATTAATGAGAAATGGTCAAAATTATCAAATTGGAACCAAAATCAATAACACAATCTTTATGGCGCTGTCAATAACACAATTCTTCCATGAATGCAGCTCAACTTTATCAAAATTGCTCAACTTTATTAAAATTGCTCAACTTTATTAAAATTGCTTTACCCAAAAGACCAAATCAAAAACAAAATGCAACTCAACCAAATCAAAATTGATTTATTAAAATTGCTCAACTTTAATAAAAATCCATGTTATTTTGTAAAGTAATTTTTTTTTTTTTTTTTTTTTTAAGTAAAGTAATTTTTTTTTTTTTTTTTTTGAAAAAAAAGAGAAAATTAGGTGGGATAGGAATATCTAGTCTTCCCATATCTTCCATTCTTAGTCAAGATTAATTTAACGTTTTGTGATAATTCTATTAAGCTAGTAAACTGTTAAATAATGAATATTAGTTTTAGTAATATTGTTATTTTATTATATAAAATCACAATAAAGGGGTATTATCTATATAAACTAAATGTCCCTTAATTAATCTAATTATATGCAATCAAAAAGTTATTGGGACTAGCTAAACAAATCATGTAAGTTTGGGGATCTAAATGAGATTTTGACACCTATGGCATCCAATACGAATCTAACAGCTAACTACAAGTTCTTAGACTTCTGCAAGTAAGAAGTCACTTCACAGTCGAACACCTATATATACATCCCGTAAAGAGAGAAATTTAGGCCAACACGAAAAAGAGATCAGCTGAATGAAAGGGTGGTGGTGGGTACGTGGAGATTGTCTTTATCTCTCTGCTAATTATATTGATCATCTGCACAAATACTTCAAGAATTCAAAGCAGCAACTTCTACCCATAAACAATCAGCGGATCACCTGGAATGGTAGTATCACTGAATCCCATTTCAGAAGAAGCCAGCAGTTTAATGGAATCCGAGGTGAGCCAGAGTCTTCTCAAGCGAATTATCAAGCCACTTAGATATTCCAGTTATCGAGCATTATCAGAAAAGCACCCAATATTGGGCCCCCCCGCCAAGTGAAGGAATATATGGTAAATTGCCTTGGAAGCGCCTTCTGGGTTCAAAAAACGCGCGCGTTTGGCAAACCTTCTACAATCGTTGCAGTCAAGCGAGGTGCATGAATTTGAATAGAAGATTGAACGGGAACCAATTATTGTTCTGATTTAAAAGAAGTACTGATGAATGTTTATAATGTTTATGTTTATGTATGTGTTAATCTATGGTTGGTTACCTATTATTAATATAATTAAATAAGGCAAAAATGTCAGAATGAAGCTTGAGTTCAGTGGTATTGAAATCGTTTCTTCAGTTGTCGTATAATCATGCTAAGGTTTTGTCCGCAGTCTCGAACAGAGCATAACTTTGTTGTCTTTCATTGTGAGGATCTGTATTCTTGTAGTTAATGGTCTAGCAAATTTGAAATATCATATTTACTATTTCTTTTAGTTTGTTTTTTACAGGCTACTAAAAATTCAGACAGAAATACAATGAATCGTAAACAAAGAGTATTTTTATAAGTGTAAACATTGCAGTGGAGATATACTTAATTACATTATAATATACTACAATTGACTCAACCGTACAAAATCTGAGTATTGAAATTAGTTATTACTTTTAGAATATACTTAAATATAAACATAGCCTTTGGGAATTAATTTTTCCTTAGAAATAAATTGGTTTTTTCTTCCTTATAGTAAAGGAAAAATAAATTAAACGATTTATGATTAAGTTAGATTAATAATTTAAAGAAGTTTAAACACAGTACCTCGCAATATAAAAAACAGAAGGCTTTTACGCGTAAGAAAGTGATTGGAGGTGATAAGTGGACTTTTTTAGTTCAGTAGATATATATGATAATGTAAGGTCAGAAGCCTTTTTGAAAAAGCACTTACACGGGAGCAAATTACATAATCCAGAAAACGTTACTAATTTCATATTAAAAAAGGTCTATATTACTCCACAAAAGAAAAGAGAAACAAAGGGGATTATAACCTGTAAGAAACAAACAAAAAATTAATATATTGAAATAAATTAATAATTAGCAAGCTATTACATATTTCAATAACCTTTACTTTTGGTTTTTATTTTTTATTTAACAGAAATGATGAAATTTTCTTGCTCTAACTATTTTTATGTAATATTTTATGATAGAAAATGAACATTCTAATTTCCAAGTAATTGCATTCTAATCATTCACGGGAAAAAAAGATGATAAAAACAACAACACTTTTAAAAAAAATCTTTAAATGAAATTAAATGCTTTTGGAATTGGTCTCAAGGTGAAAATAGAGAAGGGTATCACATAAACAATTTTTCTTTTCGTGGAAGGCATCTATTATTGTAGATTATAGTTCAATTGTCACCTCACGAACAAGAAAATCTCTAAACAGGACCAGGTAAAGTAAATATCTAACCTTAAAGATGAGAAACAGAACTCGAAGTATTGGAAAAAGTTGAACCGTGATAAAGAACTCAAAAAGCTAGGAAGTTTAATTAGTTCAGAACACCCCATTAAATGGAATGTAACTACCCATGTTGCAAGTTTTGTAAAAGTCGGATCGAAATGACCTGGGACCAGCTCAGGTTGGGCCCACCCAATTTTTTTTTTTTTAGAAAAAAAAAATCTGATAAAAAACTACGTTTTGATACTTGAAAGTATAACAAATTATATTTTAATTCATCTTGGTTGAGCCTCTTAAGCCCTGCACATACAAAATGATAAAGAATAACCTAAGCCCTCCAGCAAAGTGATTTTGACACGGTGACATGCCTAAGAATCTGCATGTCACATTTTGATAAATCAGATTTTTTTTTTTTTATGGACTAATTAGTTTTAATGCATAGAAAAACTCTATATAAAACGTTTTCAGGCAATTAAATATCGTTGTCATTCAGAAAAATTATCAACATATTGCAACATCAAATCCTTAACCAACAATTATGTTGGCATAATTAGTGTTAAGAATCTCACATCAACTTAAATACTAAATCCACGAAGGACATACAAGCAGCGCTAAGTTAGCTAGCTTAATTGGTTAGTTTTACTAATATTTTAATAATGTTTGGTCAGCCCCAAGTAAGCCCTGTCATACATATTCATCTCATAGGTTCTAACCTCTCACCTAGTCCACCTCTATTCTTTAAACTTCTAATAATGGTATCAGAGCAAGGTCCGGCCTCAGTCCAGTTATTCCTCAAGTTCCCGTGTTTTGCAGCTGCGTTTCAAATTCAGGCCTCGTCTAGATGGTCCGTCCCTAGTGAGGGCCCATTCATGGGGCAAGAAGGCCGCATACCATGGGCAAAAAGGCCAATTCAATTTTCAGGGGGCGAATTTTCAAGTTTCAAGTGTCAACCAGAAAGTCCAGGCCCGGTTGCACTTGAGGGGGAGGATTAAAGAATCTGCACATCAACTAAATAAATTACCAAATTCCACAAAAGGACATACAATTGGTTTAAGTACTAATCTTTTAACAATGGTTGGCCCAAGTAAGCCCCATATCAATATATTTTCGGGTTCTAACCTCTCACCCAGTCCACCCTATCATTTTAAACTTCTATAATTATATGCTGAAATAATTAGTATTCCCTTAACCAAAAATATATAAATATTATAATTAATCTCGATTACAATATATAAAACATTCATAAATACTAATTTTTTTAAAAAAAAATTAATTGTTTAATCTCATCACTTAAATTTGATAGTGAATTTAGAAAATAATTTCAAAATACATTGTCGTTGTAAATAATCTTTTGAATGGTATTATTTTTGTGATAACCTCATTTCAATGTGCTACATTTTTAAATTTTAATTTTATATATCTAATATTAGAAAAAAATTATCTTAAGTTTTTTTAAATTTCTATTATAAGATCATAATAATTAATAACGCTTTTTAGGTAATCAATATTTTTTGTTTCACTCATTCAATTCTTTTTAGTAATGTGTTAATAGCGATAGCAGTAAGTTTTTATATTTTCTTTAATTGTTTTTTATATCAATTTATTATGGAGTTTAATTATATATATACAACACTATATGTCATTTGTTATAAAAGTTTTTGAAAATAATTTTAACAATTTAAGTTTAATGTTATTAAATCATTTACATAAATTAAAGCATTGTCACTCGATTTATAAATATTTCATAGTTTAAAATAATTTTAATTATAGAATACAATAATTCTACGATTATGAAATTTAATTGGTAGTTGTGTTGTTTACGGTACGAAGGGGTAATTTTGCCAACCAAAACATTTTTAGGTTTAGGTAGAATTTAGAAGGCCTGAGGAGCTGTTGCAGGAGGAGGCGCGGGAAGATGAAGCAAAGAGGCACGGTCCGCCGAAGCACCCAAAACAATTCGCATGGAGCCCAACGCCGGCCATAAAATCACGAAACGGTAATTTACCACACTTACAAGAATCATTCTTCTTTCTAAAAAAAAAAAATACAATTCAAAATAGTAAGTGGAAACGAGAAAAGCACTTTCACTAACTAATTCGATTCAAAAAGTAGGAGGTTGGAGGGAAGCTGAGAACCTCTATCGGAGATCACCGGAGTTTGGCCCCTCGCTTGTAAAAGAGCAGATAGATTGGAAACGCCGGATACGGAAAATACAAGCCTTCCTCTCCGAGCCTACCAAGTGGTACTATTATATTGTTGATTTTCTTTGTAAATTTAGCCTTTTATTGTTTTCTGTAATTGAAAAGGAAGCAAGTGATTTTAATTTAGAAGATCGGACTATTGATTTGAATGTGTTAAATTTTTTTTTTTTGAACAGCCAAGAGCTTCTAAACGTGCAGTTCGTCAGGCTTACCATAATTTTATGTTCCTGGTTAGTTGCTTCTTCTTTTTCATTGCTTGAATTTCAGTTATGTAATTTAAAAAAAATTTAGTTTTTTAGCTATTGGGTTTTTTATTTAGGTTGTGCAAAGGGAGCAAAATGTATGGTTGCAAGTGTTGTTGCCGTGTGACCGTATTATTGGCAGGTAGTTTGTTTTAAGTTTTTATGGAATATTAAGGATTTTGCTGGTGAATGTTGTTTTTTTTTTGAATTTTGATGTTAATAATGAAAAAGAAGAGTTTTAAACGTGCTGGTGCTTTTTTATTTATGGGACTCTGCCTTGAGTTAGAGGTGAGCAAAAAGCACTTGAGGAGGTGGTTGGTTTGTTTTGGATATCTTTGTGCAATTTGCTTGTTCAGGTCGGACAATTTATATTGTGTTTTTTTTAGTTGGAAAGTACTGAATTTTCAAATGGATTTATTGTAGGCCATTAAAAATGCTAGAGAGAGGGATCGGAGGACTCTCCTGACGTGCTGTAAAGCTCCTGGGCTAATTTTCCTTTGTTTGTTGAACATATAGGTTTTCTCTGTTTAAGGAATAAAAATGTTTCCTTTTCCAAGTTTCCTTGGCTTGCTTGAATTTTCATAAATGAGAAGCTAGAATTGCGTTTATGGAAAGAAGTATCCAGAAGGGAGTTCTTTCTATATTATAATACATTTGTTTTCGCACCCACTCTCTTTGGTAGCTTCCTGTCCTCTTTGATGGGCTTAGGTAACTTCAATTATGAGCCGTGTTGTAGACACATTTTGTTTTAGTTGTTATCTTGTTGTTTGATTTCGGGCAAATTTACCTTGGGTCCATCTGATTCGAGAAGATGGGGAGATGCTTCCATTAGTCAGTGGAGGAGATTTGATGGAATAATGAGACTTTGACATTGTGTTGGGTGGATGCAATTTGAAATGGAGTGGATTGGATTTTATGAATATTACCACGTCGGATAAACAATTTGATTGAAGTTTGGATTTGAAGTACCTGCAGAACGAGCTGTAAATTTTGGAATCGAACCAATTTCTCATCCCATATTATCTAAATCCTCTTTCAAGTGAATCTAAACACGAGTAACTTGAATTAATGAATTTAACAACCTCTATTTGGAAATCTTTTTATTTTCTACTCAACATCAATGGATATATGGGGACGGCAATTGGAATTGGAATAAACATGTGCATGTGTGGGTCTATGTAGATATGCCTGATGAATTTTTGATACATAACGTATATGAGGTCGATTGGGCGTCCTTTAATGGTTGTAGTAATCAGTTTTATTCAATCATAAGATTATACAGAAGTGAAACAAGTAAATCCCAAATGGTAATTGAGGTTCTTTAGGTACTCTTTGGTCATTTAATCTTAAAGTAAGCATTTCTCTTTGTTCTTTATTGCCCTAGATTAGTTTTTTACTGGCATGTTTGTTATTATTATACGAAATACTGAATGTTTTGTTAGTCCTGTGTTGAATGCATCAGATGAACAAGGTACATCAAAAAGGTGCAGCAAAACCTGCAAACAATGAAGGCAATGACAAAAGGTTGGGGATCTTGTTTCGCGTCCTCAACTCTTGAGCATAATGCTTGCAAAAAGCAGGGAACATAACCGTGATCTCAAGGGTCATAATGAACCTCGAGCATGTTGGTGAAGAAGAGGAAGACGAAGATGATGATGATGAAGAAGCTGGAGGCGAGATGAAATTGAAGAATGAGAAGACCATTTAAAGTGAAGACAATGATGAAGACGGTGAACTGAAGCAAGCTGGCTTTTTTAGTTTTATGGGATCTTCTCCGCAGTAGAGGACATGGAATATGAATTTTTGGCTTTGTTTTTTTTGTTGATAAGGCAAAACGATAATACACCTACATTCTGAGAAGTATCATTTTCTTTGGTTCTATTTATTTATTTTTGTTGTATTTTCAGTTGAAGCTAATAGTTAATTAGTGAATTCTTTATGGAAGACATAGCAATCTTTCTGTGTGTCCCTTGCAATAATAAGCAAAGAAGAATCAAATATGAACCATTTGAATAATCAACAATCCCTTTTTAAGTGGTAAATTTATAACTTGACAATTTTCTTTTTCTTTTTTCATAAGAAATTGTTTTCTACATTAATCTTTTTTCTAATGTTTAATGAATTCTTGTTAAATAATTATAATAATTATTCTTGTTAAAAAAATCAAACAGTTTTGTTTGTCCTAATTTTTTTAAGATATTTTTTGTACATTTTTGCTTCATATATGTTTTGTACACTTTAAGTTTGTTGCTAAATGTCTGATAAGAATGAACTGATTGATGTATTTAATTTTATTTTACACGAAATTCAATAACAATATATCATATTTACCCCTTGTGAAGTCATTTGAAATATTGGAAATAATTTATCCGACTTAATGATTACTCTATCTCATTTATTTATAAAATAGTTTTTGTATAATCAATTTGTCTTTTTAATATTATTCATTTTCCACCCATATTTTTTGGAAAATTGAATAAGATTGAAAAAAAAAAAACAATGCATGAGTGGTCCACAACCGTTGGCGATTGGCAAGATCTTTATGAAATGAAAGTTCCTAGGTAGTATTTAATTATGATTAAGCAAACAAGAAGTAAATGCTAACGCTTTCATCCGTAAGCAGACAAATTACTTATTTTTAGAGCTATGCAAGATCAAGAAACTTTCCCCTAAGACCACTGTTTGCCATCTCCAAAGGCAAAGATCAATAATAATAAAAATTTAAAAAAAATAAATCAAGAATCTGGGGAAAATGAAACATGAATAAAAGATAGCAGAAAGGATCTGACCATCCTATTGCAGAAGGTCAAAATGGCTCAGATATTAAATTCTACCAGGATAGCTCCTAAAGAACAAGTTTTAGAAACACAAAACCCATCTCAAGAAAATGCAAAGCAAAAGATCTTTAAAATGGCCTTTCAAGAAGCTTTCTTGCAATGCTATGTACACTTTTTGCTTATTAGCCTCTTTAACAATTATATTTTGAAGTACCAGAACCCACCAAAATATCCAAATATCCATTCTTTGCCTTATTCAATTCATACCCCAAGTTTCCTGATTTGCAAATCCAATTGGGAGTTTTAACTAAAAGCAACTGCATGATGCAAATTCAGATTCCAAAGCCTTAGCAAAATTTTCTGATCAAATTCTTTTCATATAGCTGTATCCTTTGGACAAGCTTGCAAGAGAAATCTAGAAGTTTAATCAAACATGCTCCTGACTAGTGATGATGATGATCAAATGAGCAAAATTGATGAAGAATTTTAGTGAACCTGAAGAAAGTGAAAGAATAAATCAAGAAGAAAGACCAATTAGGTTGTGAAAGTCTTCAAATTCAGGTGAGCTTCAAAACTATATTTCACCAAACCAAATAGACAAATTGGGAGTAAAAGAATTTTCCCATTTGGAGTGGACATAATCAGTTCCTTCTGTTAGGACTAGGCTATGTGCCTCATAATGCAAACAAATTTAGATCAATTTATGAAGTTATAAAAATGTATAGCAATGTGTCTGATGATTGGGACTTAGCTCAAAAAACTAATAATCAATGGTGTGATCCATGCAGAAAGGAGATGCATGATCAAGAAACACCTCCAAAGTATAGTAAATCCCATTTCCTATAAATTCCCTCCCTTTGGACCCCACCTAGTACTGGATAACATATTTGTGGAGCCCATTATAAATGCAAAGGTTATTCTTGTCTTTTTTGCCAATGAAACAGTGGGAAAGAGGGTTTCTTTAAATGTGCAGCCCATTGGTTTCATCTTTCAAAAGAGGATGGGAAATTCCCAAACAAACGAGTCTATTTCAGCTGAATTTACTATTGATGGAAGTTTTAGGATTAAAGACAGGAGAGATAAGAATAGGGCTTGAATTTTAGCCCTACAACAGGCACATTTGCTGCACTTTATGAGAGAAAAGAAATGTTAACAGTTCGGACAGCAAACATTGAACTTAGGAAAGCTCTTTTAATGAATTATTGCACTAAGAGGCCTTTGCCTCTATAACTTATCGATTGGTTAAGATTGCCACTTTTTTTGATAATACACTTGACATTATTCAATTCTACTCTGTTCTTGCGAATTGGGTGGATTGGTATAGAACTTCTCCAGTTTGTGCTGTTCGATTGGGGATCGAGGTTCTTCGACCCAAGGGTATCCTTTTGGGTTTGGATCGTTTCTTCCTGTTAAGAAAGAATATATGAGCTTTACTTAGATGAGTTCAACAAAGGCTAGGGTATAAGAAGTTACTATGGAGAGTTGTGCCAAAGACCGATAACTCGAAGATGAACTCTTCTTCTCTGGTGTGCTAGAAAAGCCAATTAGGAGACAAATTTGTAATATTGTTTCAGTGACTACAAAGAAATGAACCAAATTTTGTTAAATAATAGATTGTATTTCATTTCTGCTAAATGGCAGTATCCAAATATGCAGCAAGAAATACACAGAAATCCATTCAGAATGGAAAAATTGCAAAGGCATTGTTTCTAACAAGGCTAAAATTCTTTAGAATAAAAGTACACTTGCTGTGGGCCTTCGTGCGGGCTGTGCCATAATGAAAAATGGATACAACTGTATTAGCCCTCTAATTGATTCAATACAATCCTGAAAAGGAAAAAAAATCTTGCTTGAAAGATATTGGCCATGTTCCAAAAGGCCGATTGAAAACTGTACCACTAATAATGAGGTTGACCTAACTGTTAATCTGCAATTCTGTTTTCAGTAATACAGAGTACAAGAGAATTCTTGTTGTATCTATTCTAGTAATGCCATCTTCAAGGATAAGTTGATTACATGTCAGCTTCACCGCTGTCAGCCATAATCTTTGCCGATGTCAACATGGCAAGAAGCAATAGCTCTCAAGCAAAAATTGGTAGGCAGGATCACATCTATGCCTCTTTTGCACAAAATCGCTTCCTAGATAGACAAACAAATAAGGTTTTTTAGATTGGAGCTTCATATATATAAAAAAGAATAACACTGCAAAAAACACACGAACGTGAAAAGAATGTCCAGCCAATAGGGAAAAAACAAATAAATAAGCAATACATTAAAAGACAAAAAATCAAATTCTCATATTAACAGAAGCAAAAGAGTTAGCATATGCTAGATTTATGATCCAATATGAATTAGAATGTATAATTCATGCAATCTCTGAAAGTCATAAATCAAGCATTAACTTGTTTGGGAGTCCTGAATACAAGAACGTTAGGAATATAGGCCCTCCTTTCATAGTGAAGTTCAGTGTCCAAGCAGTACAAAGTCAGACTGCAAAAGATAGGATCATTAACACTATAAAAGAAGACATTGGAGGAACGCACCTGAATGTTACGAGTTAATTCATCAAAATCATTTTAAACCAGAAGAGAATGTCCTTACTCATAATATTCATAAGGCTAATATCATTGAAGGTTCCCATGCTGACATGCTGAAAAATCTTGGCCCGAACCCCTATATAAACCTGTCCAACCATCATCTTTATCAAGTTTTTTAATCAACTTGTCCTGGCAGAGCTTTTCCTTTCTTGTCCCATCACCCTAACAATGAAACAACTATTACAGGGACAAAAATCAAAAAATAATAATAGTAAGTGTGGTCCTCGATGCACAAGATTTCCAGCTCCAAAAGTGAAAGGTCAGACGCATGGCAATCTTCCCCTTGCATTTGGTGGCAAAGGAGGTTGTTCTAGTGATTTTGGAGCTGCAACACTCCAAGTCATCTTACTTAAGTTCACCAAGCATATCCTCACAGTTATTGAGACACAACTTTAAATAAAAAGAACAGATAAGTAAATTAGTTAAAGTAAATTAAGTATTCTCGAACAATCCTATATTATTAAAAAGTAATAAATGTATTCCAAAGTATTCCCTTCTATTTCTAAGAGAATTTAGGCTGGCATGCTTCATTTGCACTTGATTCACAAAACTACAAATTTCAAGAAAAAAAGAAACCAAGCATGATCTGCTTCAAAGCAGCAGGACTTCAGCAACAATTAACCCATATCAAGAGAGAGTTGGTTTCTAGGTTGGATTTTCAACAGAAATATGATTTCTGATACTCTTTTTCATTCTAGTTTAGGAGCATTTCAGTGGAAGCTTTTTTTTTTTCTTTTCTTTTTTTTTCAAAAATATTTCTTCTCCAAGTTAAATTTGAGGATTCTACATGTCTTCGAAAAAGATCAATCGGAGCTTTCAAAAACAATATATTTGAAAAAATGGAATGCAAATAATTAAGGACCAAGAAGGTTTACAAGATAATAGTGGCCCAGTGAAATGAGACAAATTGTCAAATGAGTCAGAGATTGTACACAGAGAAAAATGATAAGACTGTAACCCAATCCAACTGTTGGTTCTCAATGAAGCTCCACTGTTGGTGGTTTAGTTGCATGTTACCATTCAAAAAAAAAAAAAAAAAAAAAAACATGGTTGCTTAAAATTTTTATCCCTTGAATTTTTACAAAAGATACTTTTGCTTATAATAAATCTTTGTTTGATTGTGCAATTGTCGAAATAAAACACTTCCATATATATTTGCCAAATGATAATAAATAAAATAA
>NW_023591619.1:1630087-1658875 GCF_014843425.1 Jatropha curcas | reverse complement strand
TTCATCGTTAGCTTTGTTGGGTTCATTGACAAACTAGCTACACTTCATTTAAACGTCCTCTAAGGACTTTGTACCTCTCACGGTAAGTCATCCACAAATATCTGCCTACAAGTGAGGTTTGCTTCTTTTGGAAAGAGATAGCTTTGAGTATCCTTTTGATTCTCCCAACACCAAACAGCAGCCTCATCAAACTTTACATCTCTGCTCAAAATTTATTTTTTCAGTTTTTCAAGCAGAAAATTCTGTACCCCTTTACCCACGATGTGAAACCTAGCCCATTGAAAATGCCTTTTTTCAGCCTCTGTTGTCTCTAGGCCTTGCTTCTTTTTGATTTCGAGGACTTGATATAACATATACACCCAAAGATTTCTGAATGATGTACTGTTGGCTTGTTGGTCATCCAATCTTCATTAATGAGTCTTTTGTCTTCATAAGGAGTCTTGTCTTGCAAAGCTTTTGTGGGAAGTCTATTTAATAAATAGACAGAAGTATTGACTGCCTCTGCCTAGAATTGGTTTGGCATTTGTTTCTCAATTAAAAGACACCTGGCCATCTCTATTACTGTCCTATTCTTCCTTTCAAACACCCTATTTTGTTGCGGAGTGTAAGGTACAGTCAATTGATGTTCAATGCCTGCACTTTTACACAATTCAGCAAACTGGCGAGAAGTATATTCTCCACCATTATCAGATCTTAAAGCTTTAATTTTAAGATTACATTGATTCTCTACTAAAGCTTTAAATTGTTTAAACACATCAAAGACTTCACTTTTGAGTTTAATGTTCTTCCTTTCAGACACCCTATTTTGTTGCGGAGTGGAAGGTACAGTCATTTGATGTTCAATGCCACTCAAGGACTTGGTTATCATTGGACCACACACATCAGTGTGGACGAGTTAAAGTTTCTGATTTGCTCTCCATGCCTAATTTGTTCGGATGGTAGCTTCGATTACTTCCCTTGCTGACAGATCTCACAAACTTGAGCATCATAGGAAATTTCAGACATATCTTCCACCAGACCCTTCTTGTTTATTTCAGCAATTGTTGTTTGATTGAAATGTCCAAGCCTTTTATGCCACAAGTTTGTAATTGAATGCGAAGCATTTGTGTAAGCTTGCTCAGATGCTTTCTCCCAATTTACCACAAAACTTCTATTTTTCATGTTCACACTAAATAATTCAACTCCAGAAGGATAAAAAATAAATCATTTGTGATCCTTAAAAAGAAGTGAATAATTTTTTTCAAGCATTTGCCCAACACTTAACAAATTTTAGCTAATTTCAGGAATGTACAAAACATCAGGAATGTACAAAACATCAGGAATGGTTTAAATACCTGATTTTGTTAAGACAGCCACTGATCCTCTTTCTTTGACTTCTAGGAATTCTCCATTTCCTACCTTTACTTTGGATTTGTAGGTATCATCAAGAGTCCTGAACATCTCTGCATCATTGCACAAATGATGGGTGCAGCCGCTGTCGATAAGCCATGCATCTGAGAAGTCATTCATTGAGAAGCAAGAAACTGCAAAAAAGTTGCTCCTCCTGTGCATTATTTTCGTC
This sequence comes from Jatropha curcas, assembly GCF_014843425.1. The sequence goes on along the minus strand of NW_023591619.1, from coordinate 1,657,314 downwards.
TGCCATTTGAGCTTGAGAAGGTTTTGAGCCTTTGTTTTTGGATTTGCAGATTTGCAGACTTTGGATACATGCCCAACCTGCTTACAACTGCCACATACAGCATCAGGCCTCCACCAGCAATATTTCTCAAGATGTGTTGTTTTTTTGCACAAGAAGGAAACTAGTATTCTTTGGACCCTTTCACTGGCCAATTTCCACCATCGTGCTTTTGCCCTTATTTTTCTGGTTGGGGATGATTGTTTCCCCTATAAGAGAAGTTTTTGCTTTGCATAGAGAAGCTCCTTCGTGAATCTCTCACTGCCTCATATTCCTCTTTGCTCTTGGCGCTTTGAAGTGCACTCATTAGTTCACCTAATGAAATCGTACTTATTGTCCTTGGACTCTGTCATGAGGAAGAAATCTTGGGATTCAAACCTCTTCTGGAAAGGAGAAGAAATCTTGGATTCAAACCTCTCTGGAAGAGTCACAAGAACTTTCTCCACAATTCTTGTCTCTAAGAAATCTTCACCAAGCAATCTTATGTTATTAACAATCAAAGAAATTCGATCGGCATACTTACTGATTGTTTCATCCTCCAACATGTGCAATGACTCAAATTCCCTTTTCAAGTTCAACACTTGCATTTGACGTGTTCTACCACTGCCTTGGTATTCTTCCTTCAACCTGTCCCAAGCCTCCTTTGCAGTTTTGCAAGCCATAATTCGGTAGAACACAGAATCTGCTACTGAATTTTGAATAACTGACTTGGTTCTAGATTTCTTTACTTTTTCTTCACTGTTGAATTTGATTTGTGCTAAGGTGGGGTTTGCTGGTAGAGCAGGAATTTGTTTATCCTCTGTTACAGATTCCCAGAGATTAAAGGCTTCCAAAAAAGCTTGCATCTTCACTGACCAAATGTGATAATTTTGACTAGTTAAGATGGTAGGCGGGTTTAAAGATTGGCTGCTGGATGCCATTTGGAGTTTTGGATTAAAAAAACTTTCGTTGTAGTTTGGTCCCGTAAGATAAACTAGGCTCTGATGCCACTGTTAAAACAAACAATAATATAGAGTTTACAGATTGAATCTTATGAAATTGATAGAGAATTCCAGCATGGCTTTCATTGAAGAATACTGCAGAATTTATACAAGAATGGAAATAACAAACTTCCTATTTAGATGCCACTCATAAGGTGAATAAAAACTGAATAAGAAAAAAAATTCTACAAACTAAAGAGCTAAAAAAACAAGCCACTAATTAAGCACCTAACTCCACCATTTGATGCTGTTAAAAAAAAAGAAAATACAGAAAATATTTAACAGTATTGCTGGGTGGAACTGACAATGCCAGAAAATCTAACAAGTTTACAGAGATCTTGAGTTACAGAGGGATCTTGAAGGGAGGCTGTATACTCAAGTGAAGAGATTTGAGAATTAAAGGCTAGAAATTTGGAGTTGAAATCGCTAACCCAATTTCTTCCATCCAGTGATGTAGTGTCGAAGGATGCGCCACAGTTGAGCAGGAAGATTTCTGTTGGATCATACGGCGTCGAGTTGTTAATAGCAGTGATGCATGGGAGAAAATTTATAAAGAGAGATGCACGAGAAATTAATTTTGTCAAGATTAGAAAGACAGAGAACAAAGAACAAACTGAGACATTTATGAAGCCCATGGATGTTGTGTTTTGGATTTTGAATTTAATTTCTTTCCGTATGTTCCAAATACTTGTAAAGGTTTAGGGGCATAAGAAAAATACTTGCACTAAGCTAATAATTGACTGCCATTAATTAATCATGTGATAAATATATGAGAAAATATACAATATATAGAGATATTGACAATATAATATACCAATTCACTCCTGACTGTGCATATGGTGATCTATATCTCCAATTCCTGTATTCGCACTAGTTAAATAAAAATTAAATTTAAGTGATAAAAAATTCTACTAATTTTTTTTAAGAAAAATGTTAAATAATTGATTTTTTATCATAATAAAACTAGATATAATTTATTATTCAATCAGAGAATATAATTCATCACCATCAGACACACCCTTTTCTTTTATCCAAATTACTGAAGTCACAAGCTCAACAAGCTCAGAGCTTTGCAACATGCTATACCAAGTCTCTTTTTTTCTTGTTTTAAGAACTGTGAATTGTTAACTCTAAAAAGCATTTTGGGAGTTAAACAAAGATTGAACAAGTCTTCAAAATGTTTTGAAAGACAAGTTTTGGCACTATCATTTAATCAAGTGGTACGTGCTCAGAAAGTAAGGGGCTGACCGTAAGGTCTAATTGTGGTTGGACAAAATATGTAACATCGACAAAATGGGTCGGGCAAGAAGACTTCTAGTATGTAGAAAGTCATCCATAGGATTTTAAAAAGACCTTGTTGAATACAAATTAAATAAAGAACTGCGGAAGACCTGGTGAATAGATTAGCTATAACGACAATGACAACAAAATAGTATAATTATACCCTTCACAAACAGAGCAATGCAGATCTTAAGAAGTTGGATTAATTATATCATTGGAGAGAAATCCATATCAAACTATTAATTATATTAATTAAAATCTAGATAGTACATTATTTAGAAATAGTATAATTACATAGAAATGCTTAAATTTTAAGAAAATATTCAAACTAGCAGAATAGAGCAGCGGTAATGATCTTATTCAAACTAGCAGAATAGAGCAGCGGTAATGATCTTAGTCTCCATATTTATCCAATTGCAATTCTTTCAAACAACTAAAAGCCCAGTAACCGGGAAACAAATTTTTTAAGAAATCAAAAACAGAGCAGGTCTTATTGTCTGTAACAGCACATTGTCGAGTATAAACAAATTTTTTCCATTCTTATAGTAACTACAAATTGGAAAAAGATCATCAGCATTTACTCTCAGGATTCCTTTCTAAAACCATGCAAAATTTGATAGACTGTAATAAGCATACCAGAGACTTAAATCAATTGGATTTAACTACAATTTTCATCTTCCCATTTGATTCATAATTTCCGAAAATACAGACTTAGACTTAAATCCAACAGGATCAAGTTTAGCAGCACTCCCTTCACTCCCTTCACCACTACTAACTGTGCTCTTGGAGTCCTACTTTTGTTCGCCTGAAACGCTAAATATATCATCATCATCGGTAGTTACAACAGCTTCCCGACGCAACAACAATGGACTTTCCTGCTCTTCACCCACACTCTCAACACTACTATTTCTACTCTTCTCTGCCGTCTCTTGAAGCTGCAATGCTAACTCCACAATGCTAACTCCAGCTCACCATATCACGCCGCTCATTGCCGGTTTTCACATATCACGCCGCTCATTGCCGGTCTTTGTGCTCCATTGTCACGCAAACAGCTCTCCGCAATCTCTCCAAATTTCTCCAAACAGGCAGGATCAGCATCACCTCTCAAGTGCGGGTCCATTATTCGATCGAGTACACCTCTTCTATAGCAGATTCTAGCCCAATCAGCTAAATTCGCTTGCTCTTTGGGCAATCCTGGAATTACAGGTGGCCTAGCACATAATATCTCCAATAGAACAACTCCGAACGAGTACACGTCAGATTTTTCAGTGAGGTGTTGCCTACGATAATACTCTGGATCTACATACCCAATACTACCCCTGACAACAGTGCTGACGTGAGTTTGGGACTGGCTAGTGGGACCCATTCTTGACAAGCCAAAGTCAGAAACTTTAGCCACCCAGTTCTCATCTATCAGTATGTTCGTTGACTTGACGACGTCGCGCGTGGAATGATCGGGTGTTTCGCACCTTTATGGAGATTTGATTGCAGTCCATGTTGCAGCTCCGATTGCAGATCTGTAGGTCTTTGCTTCCATGGAAGAGGAGGGTTTTTTTTTGGTTTTAAGAGGAGGGTTTTTGGTTTTGTAGAGATGATCACGGAGAGTCCCGCGGTGCATGAACTCGTATACTAGAATCATCTCGCCTGGATCATCACAGTATCCTATTAGAGACACAAGATGCGTGTGACGGAGCTTGGAAAGCATCTGGATTTCTGTTTTGAACTCGCGAGCTCCCTGTTTTGATGATGAATGTAATCGCTTGATTGCGACAGTAAAGGCGCCATCATCGATGGATCCTTTGTAGACATTTCCAAATCCACCGGAGCCAATAACGAATTCGTCGTCGAATTTGGATGTGGCTACTTCAATTTCGAAAATTGAGAACCGACGGAATTGATTAGAAGGATTTGGAGCAGAATTTCTGGTCGTGGATCTTGAAGTGTGAGGAAAAGGGACTCGAAAGGATTTGGCCTTGGTAATAATCGAGTCCTTCTTTCCTCTCCTCCTCTGATTAAAAACAAAGAAACAAATGATAAAAGCAAGAAATAATACACCACCAAATACTGGTCCAATTAAAATTGTTTCTTTCTTTACGTTTTTTCTTTTTGTTCTTTCTAATAATTTTGGTTGCTGGACTGGTGGTGTCTGAACTGGTATTGGTTCAGAGTTTGGCCCTGCTAAACTACCCTTTGAATTATTCAACTTGAATATCTCCAATTTCAAACTTTGAATATCTCCAAGCGTTCCAAGATTGCGTCAGCAAACTCAAACTCATCAGATGGGTGTTAAAGCGAGCGCCACAAGTCCTGCTTGGCTAGGGCTTCCTGCTGGAATCCCATATGGACGTGGTCTTTGTAACTGGAACACCTTTACACCGCTCCAGATATATTACAATCTGCTTGACCTCCCGCTGGTTTTATTATTGATGAATATGGATAATACCAGTTGACGCGCACAGTACCTCTAGTCGATTCATCCACAAAAAGTGGAGCACGAACAAGATAGTTGAATCCAGTATCAACGGGGAATATCCAAGTGAGATTGATTTTAATGTTAACCTTTTCGTTGAGGTCCCATTGAACGCATAGTAATATACACCAATTACAGTACGCGACCCAAGCAGAGTAGTCTCGTATAATTTATCAACCTTAGAAAATTAGACAACCACTCAATGCAGCACCAAAAATATATTAGAGTCTTGAACCCATTCGTGTAACATTCCGGTGTCACCTTGGAACCGGTTCAATATCCCGTTTCCTCCAACATAACCGATAAACAGGTTCTCTAAGAGCGGTTGTATTATCAAATAGAAGGATAGTCAATGCCAACATTACAGGGCGGGCTATCATTTTCCGTGTATATAAAAAGACCCCTCTGGCATTTTGAAATGATTTCAATGACCGTTTATGAACGGCAGAAAGTTTCAAGAGATGGATTAAAGTTAACGTTAAGCATCTGTTTTCCTGAATAGTTAACGACAAACTCTTTTCACAATGGCAGTCAGCTGGAGGGCGCATTGGCTGAAACCGTAAGAAAAGCGCTAAGAGTTGCTTAGAAAGTGTGTGTTAGTCATTGGCTTCAACGGAAAGAGGGATTTTGGAGATATCAAGATTGGAGTTTAAGCAACAGGATAGAAGTAAGAGAGACGAACAAATTTTTTGAGCCGCCAAGTTGAGACAGTAAAGCTGTAGGTGAATTTTGGATAGAAAAAATCGAGCTGTATTGTAAGGGACTTGGGTCACAAGTGTAATTCTTGTCCGGGAGGCTTTGAAAGCAAATGATGAGGTCCTGAGAGTTAGAGGCACGAATTTGGATCGGCATCGCTTAGCCAATTTCGGCCGTTTGTTTCGGGTGATGTTTGAAGGAGAGGAGCCCACCACAGTTTAGAGAAGGATAATTGTCTGCTGGAGTCAAAAGTATTATGGCGGCAAGCTGTGAACGGCTGTGATGCAGAGGAGAAGGATTATGAAGAGAAGGATTATGAAGAGAGATGCAAGAGAAATTAATTTTGTCAAGATAAGAGAGAGTGAGGCAATTATGAAGCCCATGGATAGTGTGAAATTTAATATCTTTTAGATCCAACCATTTGTTTATGGCGATCGGCAACGATAGGAATAAAGGGAAGAAGTTTACATCAACTTTCCAATTAAAAAAAAAAAAAAAAAGGGTAAAATTAGCTGCAAAAGTCTGCACTCATTTTCTGCGAGAAATGGTAATTTAAACGTACAATTAACGTTTAATAGTAAATTTGCTTTCTACTTTAAAAAAACAAAAAAAAAAAAAATTGTAGCATGATATATCCATTGAATTATGGATTAACTTGGTTAAAGGAAAAAAAATATATAAAAATATAATATGAAAGATACTTTTTAATAATTTAATGATATATCTTTGAATATATATTAATTAATTAATTATATAATAAGTAAATTAGTCATCCAATCAAAATTTTATAAAAGACAATGTAATTATTTTTAAAATTTGTAAAAAAAGAGAAAATAAAATGTTGAGAAAAGAGAGTATCAAGTTGAGGTTTATATATTTTTTTTTATTCTAATTTTATATTGATATATAGTTGATATATAGATATAAAAATAAATATATAAAAAAATATTATATATATTTTTAAATTTTAAATTTTTTTACTATTTGTCATCCTCATGTTATATTTGTTCTATTTAAAAATAAATATTATATATATTTTTAAATTTTAAATTTTTAACTATTTGTCATCCCATGTATATTTGTTCTATTTAAAAATAAACTTTAAAAAGTAAAAATTTAAATTTTGGAAATTATACATATTCTATTTGAGAATTTAATATATCCAATCAAATTTTAAAAATATAAAAAATATTAATAAAAATGATATTTTTTTTCTTTTCTATCTCTCTCATCAGCAAAATAGTTAATAAAAAATAATTTTTAGTTCCCATGAATAAAAAATAAATTTGAAAAATAAAATATAAAAATTTTTAAATGTCTCTTTATGATATATTTATTGAAAAATAAATTAAAAAAAATAAAAAACGTAATTTTGAAATGCTTACTTATCTAATTTATTTATTTGAAGAATAATTTCAAATAAATTATATCTAATCAACTAACAAAATATATATTATGAGTGCTATCAGAAATTCTAGTACATCATTTCCGTATTTATATATATTATAGATTACAAATTATTAATGAATTATAATTCTAAAAAAAATTATTGTCTTATAGTTATTTCTCTTCTCTCAAATTGTCCCTGAAAATTACTTATAATACTTTTTTGGATTCTGGGAAAAAAAAAAAGAGTAATTATAATAATCTAGAAAATGAAATAAAGTAAAACATTAATAATTAATAACTCATTTTAAATTTTCAGTAACGCATAGCTACCAGTTCATTTTGAACCGAAACTGAATCGGAAGTGAATCATACCGTAGATGAATCGGAATCAGATCGAATTATCAGTTTAAAGTTTTGAATTGGAATTGGCGATTTAAGAACTGGTTAAAATTCATGTGAATGTTAAAATCTGAACCTGAATCGATCCAAAACTGGCAGTTCCAATCTGGTTCGAACCATAAATTTTCTATTTTTATTTTCAAAATGATAATCACTTACTCTATTCTATACACCTCTAAAAATCTAAATAAAATTTTAGTAAAAATACACTTAAGATTTTTTTTTAAATACACTTAAAAAGTTAAAAATCTAAAAAAGGTTAATTTCAGGTTAGAACTGAGCCAATTATCCTATTAATTCATAACAAGATCTGGCTATCTGGTTTGAAGTTCTTGTTGCTAAGAACTAAAATACAACGGTTTAGAGCCAATTCAAGTTTAAGTTTATATAATTATTTTTTTTCCTTAATTTTTAACTTCATAGTTTTAACATTTTAATAATTCTATAAAATTATTCTTTTTCTAAAATATAATTTATTTTACAGTTGAATTAGTTATATAAGCTATATTTTCAACTTACTTTACGGAAATGTCCATCAATAGTATAAGAAGTAAACGTACTTATCAACTATGAATTGATAATTTTTAAGGAGACGCAGTTTGCTTTTAACAATACAATTAGCAATTAATTGCCCGATTAAGAAATTCCTTTGTGACAACAAGTTAAGAATTTCGGGGGAAAAAAAGATCCTTTCAATAAGGTGTATAAAATCAGAAATTTTAATTAGAGAATGAACTGGTTTCTTTACGAGTATCTGCTCTGCACGATAGCCGGAGAATTTATGAAACCTTCAAGAATTTGCTATCAATAGAAACCAGAAAACCAAACAGATAATAATGGAAATGCCACAGAAGAATAAAAAAGTCGAGTAAAAACTAAGCTTCAATTATTCTCAAGTGTCTCCATCGCTGTGAGGTCATGAATTCAAATGAAATAGGATAAAAAAACTGAGCAAGCATAAGCGGGAAATGTTCTTCTCTTCTTAACAATAATCAAACACGATAATTTGCGGAAATTTCATTGCCATATTCGTAATTACAATGGGAAATTATTCAAACCTGCAGGCCATAAGCCTCTTGTTAATTCCCACTGCCAAATCTTCTGCATCGATCGTAAGTACTACAAGGTCGAATTTTCTTAGTGGGAGGTCCGAGGCAATTGCCATATTTAGCTTGACTGCAAAATGGTGGCTTTTGTAAACTTCCATAAGTTATATATGCCACAGACGTGGAAGGATTAATTAAAGGACTTGGACAGACATCATCTGAATATTCCATCGATAAATCTCCATAGCTTGCGTTCCCTTTTAGAGGCTCTGCTACAGCAACGTCTGTGATGATCAAAACAATCAAGACACTTGAAAGGAACCAAACCCATTCTTCAATCTTCATTTTCTTGTTTTTTCCTTGCACCTGTGTAAGGAGACTGTTATAAAACCAACAGCAGCTTATCAGAAACCAGAGCTGAAACTTGGGATGATATGTAAACAAGGACTCTGTTTACTGGGTTGACCGAGTCTTTTCCAGATAATATACATATATTACTTTCCTTAAAAAAGAAAAATATTTAATATAGTTTGCAATAAACAATATCCTATACTCTGGCACTATCATCTTATTATCTGAAATTTATTTTCGTTCTGTTCAAAAATAAAATAAAATAGAAACAAATAGCATCTTCCGTTGACAAGTTAAGAGCTTTCCACAATTCCACTAAGTTTCCCTCAAACGAAGGCGCAAATAAATACAAATTAGTCCCCTCTGGATTTGGGACCATGTAACCAAGAATTGACATTCAATTATCATGACAAATTTGGCGTTTTATGCCGATGATTGTGCTGAAATTTTGCCTACGAGCGTAAATTCTACTCCAACTTCTGTAAGACTAATAAGTGGTTCTTGTGTTTCTGAGATTTAGTACTTACAAACACCGAATTAAAGAGACTTGGTCAAGCGAGGTTCGAAGAAAGTCACCTTGCATATAAAAGTGATATATAGTCATTTCTCAATCAAACCTTCTCTGTAACGCGTTTTTTGGCCCTGCACTGAGTTTTCATAACCAACAATTGAACATTTCAATCAACTTGATGCGTCAGATTCTAAAAAAATCTATACTCGACCCAGCAAGAAAATATTTACCAGCTCATCCAGTTGCCCAACCTCAGGTTAGGGATAGGTCAGGTCTTACTTACGACTTCTTTTCTATTCATTCAGTTATATGTTTTTGTCTCTAATTTTAACCTGAATATAGCAAATAACACGAAGCTAAATTTTTTAAGGAAAAAAAAAAAAGAAATTCTATAAATTCACTAGATTTGGATAACCTTAAATAAACAACCTAACAACTAAAGTTCGAGCGTAAATGTCTGCATTCTGGATTTTTATTTATAGCATATTTAGTTTTTATATTTTTAAATTAACATTTAATAATTATATTTTCAACATATTTGTTGAATTCAGTTGTATTATAGATTGATAGTATTCTTAAATGTAATTATTTTTGTAACATTTTTGCAAAATTCATAATAAATAAAATTATATATCCAAACATTATAAATAAATAATCTAAACTATTATAAAATATATTTTAATTTTATAAATCCAAAAATAATAAAATATATAATCCAAACATTTATAAATAAATAATCTAAACTATTATAAAAAATATTATTTTTTAATTTATTAAATCCAAAAATTCAAAAAAATAATTAGTTTTATAATTTTATAATTTAAAATTAATTAATGAAATCATACTAAAATAAATTTAAAAATTATATTTTAATTTTAAAAGTACTGCTTAATAAATAATTAAAATCAATACAATACCATATAATGAATATAAATATATTAATTGAATTTTCCAACTTTTATTGGTAATATTTAGAATTAAAAAAAAAAGTCTTATTCAATTCAATTCAATTAAAACACTTAATTTTTTAGCGAGAATATCAATCTTCTTCTTGCTTCTCTGCTGCTCTTAATTTTGTAATCACAATAGTATCTGTTACAGCTATTGTCAATTGAAAACTTGTTGTAATCTCATAATTACTCTTAATTTTGTAATCACAATAGTATCTGTTACAGCTATTGTCAATTGAAAACTTGTTGTAATCTCATAATTACTGGTGGTGTTTTTATTTTTAAACATGACACAACTTCTGGAGAGACATTAAAGTGGATTCCCAAATTAGACCCGTCAACAGTATCAGTTCATGTTGTTGATTGTAATAAGCTATTAGAGGAACCAAGTGAAGGTGTTGAAGCTGAGAAAGCATTTTAACTTCTGTGAACACCAAGTTTGATCAACAAAAAATGGCAATATTTTCTTAATCCATCTTTTTGAGAATTTGAGGGTGGAGTTATAGGTTAGAGATATGACAACAACATCTCTAGAAAAACAGGGGAAGACAAAGTACCATAAAATTTGCAGAAGAATGCATGGATGGATGGAATTGAAAATCCAACTGTTATCTAGACGAACTTTGATTATGGTTCTCATTATTCTGTTATAAAGAAAGGGAGAGATTATTGTATTCGGATTGAAGATTTTTCCCTTTGATCATCTTACAATATCCCATATCTGTTGATGGTTACAAATATAAAGGCACATATAAGTTTTGAGTTACACCCTGAGCGAACATTTGTTTAATTTTTGTCAAAGCTGAAAATACACTTGCGAAACCTTGATGTGGTCTAGAGGTACCACGCTTTATTTATTGTCTTTTTTCTGTAATGGGCTAATAGCCCAAAATCTTGAAATGTGCACATACCTTTTCTTTTTACTGATAAGATGTGTCTCTTGTTATTATTAAGTATCCACATATTATCGGTCATAATTTTATAAATTTATTCAATCATTTATATTATTATATGCCCTATAATCACAGAATATTAATGGCCAATCCTCTGCCTTTGATGAATCAAATATATATATATTACAAGAAAAAAAATCATTTTAAAGCCCTCTGTTTTAAATTTTTATATGTATCTAAAAAATTTTCTTTTTTGATATAAATCACAGCTACATCCCTTAAGTGATACCATTTCAGAACATTTTTATTGTTTATGTAACATTACAAGCTGCTACATTGTGGGCAGGAGGAAAACTTTCTCCTTCATTTAGCCTGTTACATTAATGCAATATAAAAAGAAATCCAAGTTTCAACTAATTGCTTTTGTGATGGCTATGTTATGCAGCGAAAATACATTAAAGCGTTACAAGATCAGATTCAGAGCAATAGCAAAGACACAAATATGATAGCTAGATATAAGTACTTGGAAGCTATTAAATCCAACAGCTATTAAATCCAACAGTTTTAACTTATTTTGGGGGGAGTGTAAAATTTGCATAGCTGAACATATCTCTGCTGGACCCGCTGTAACGTGTAACTACATGAGCAGAAGAAGTAAATATCATGGCGGCCATATTCGTCAATAATAATGGTTGGAGGAAGACTCGTAGAAAGTCGTTGGCAGGACTCAACAGAGTTCTTTTGTTTAGGCAGAATCATTTTTTCTAACTTGAAAAGGAATTTGGGGCAAACAGAGACTTGCACAAAGCTTAAGCAGTGACAGTTTTGGCGCAACCTTTTGATGAAGTCGTTCTAAGGATCTAATCATTCACTTGCAACCTTTTGATGAAGTCGTTCTAAGGATCTAATCATTCACTTGTTGATTGTCTTTTAATGGAGGGACAGTAGACCTACCTAGCAACTTGGTTCATAAATTTTATCGTTGGCCTGAAGACAAGGGACAGTACTGTGCCTACCTACTTTTTTTCCATTAGTTCCAATCAAAGATCGGAAAATCTTAGCCCGGAAGTGGTAGGAGCATGCATGCAAGACTTGGAAAAGTCCTTGCCTCCTTGGACATATTCTGAATCCATTTTTCTAATTCAATAAAACTAAAAAAGTGAATTTGTATTCCTAAAACACATTCATATGACCCCTTAGTTCAGTTGTCATTTTAGTGGAAAAATAGACATTCCAACCAACGAATTAATATCGTACGCATGCTTCATCTTATCTGAAACGACTGGAAATTAACGCGTCAATTGTCCTTACTTCTTCTCGTATCTCCTTTTTATATGTAGGCTATAGCTTCCACCCACCCAACCCATTCCATCAAGCTGATTGGAAAAGTCTGGACCCAATTTCCTACGGCAGACGAAGACTTGTAAAGCTCTCCGGGTCAATGCAACTTGCACAAAAATAAAAATTGACGCTGATTACACTTCCTCTGTTGTCCAATAGATGTTACCGCCAGAATATAATTGCTTCATCAATTCAGATATTTGAAGCATTTCCATTGGATAAAAAAAATATTGATAGTACATTAATTTCTGGTTGAGTTTCAATAAATTGACAAGTAAGAAAAAATATCTTGAGGAATCTTTGAAGGTAGAATAATCTACCCTTATAAAAAGGAAAAAAAAGATATATCTACACAAAACGACATTCACACCACATCAATTTTAAAATTTTTTTTTTTAAAGAAAAAATACCTTTTGTGTTCTTAAGACAGTCCAATTAGCAGTGAAAAATTTTTTTTTGTTCATTTAATTTTAGATTTTTCGACTCTAAAGAAGAATTTTTAATCAAGAATTAGGTAATCCCTCTTAATTGTTTTCTCAATAGTTAAAATCCAATCAAAAGCATTCAACTTTTGCTATTCAGAAAGATTCCCAGACCTTGAGAAAATGGAATCAAAAGCATTCAACTTTTGCTATTCAGAAAGATTCCCAGACCTTGAGAAAATGGCAAATGGTTCTTATAATATTAAATTGATCAAAATTTATAAAATACTTTGTATTGACAACTTCACAGTTATTTTCCGGATTGCTAATCGCTCACAGCTATTCTCTGATCAATCATAGAGGAACCAATAATTTAACCTTCCACACAAATTATTATCAAATCTTCAGTGCTTCCTTTCTAATAACAGAATCAATCAAATCAATCCAGAAAGATAATTCTTTGAAAAACTATAGTAAAATTATTAAAGAATATACAGAAGAAAAATTACTAAAATGAAATAGAGTAAACCGTTTGCATTGATAAATATAAACTACTATATAGTTGGAAAACCCTAATGAGCTAATTCCTCAAACATTACACCATATTAAACTAAGCTAATTAATATTACACAATATTTCTTATCGGGCTCTTGGGTTGATGATCTCAGAAAATACAGCACCAGACATTACTTGCTCGGAATTGTTACTAATAAAACTTTGTTCATCACTGCTGCTTATTAATGTCATTCCACTAAGCCGAGAACCAATCACAAGTTCACTGCCGCTACTAAACAAATCGTCACTGCTATCAGCAACTGAGGACCCTTTTAGTGGACTCTCCATGTCAATGTAACTTCCAGTTTGAAGCTCGCCTTGCTTGGTAGCAGTTTCCTGCAACTGTAGTGCAAATTCAAGACCCCAGACCACGTCGCCCATTGATGGCCTGTCCATTCCATTTTCATGCAAGCAACTTACTGCTACTTCAGCAAATTTTCTCAAACAATCCGGTAAAATCTTTCCATGCAAATATGGATCCACTATTTCATCAAAGTTTCCCTTTCTATAGCTTCGCCTTGCCCATTCTGCTAAGCTCGCAGGATTATCGACCGTTGATCGATTCACTGGCGGTCTAGCAGATATCACTTCACATAAAACAACACCAAATGAATATACATCAGATTTTTCTGTTAATCTCTGAAGCCGGAAATATTCAGGATCTAAATATCCAAAACTTCCTTTCACTACGGTACTAATATGCGGCTTTGACATGCTATTGGGACCTATTTTGGATAATCCGAAGTCTGAAACCTTTGCTACCCATTTCTCATCTAGCAAAATATTTGTTGTTTTGACGTCTCGATGAATGATTGTGTTGCTGGCCCCAGAATGAAGGTAATTTAACCCCCGCGCTGCCCCAATGCATATCTCTAGTCGTTGAGTCCATGGAAGTGGAGGATTGCCGGTCTTGTAGAGATGATCGCGAAGAGTTCACCCCCGCGCTGCCCCAATGCATATCTCTAGTCGTTGAGTCCATGGAAGTGGAGGATTGTCGGTCTTGTAGAGATGATCGCGAAGAGTTCCTCGAGCCATGTAATCATATACAAGTATCATTTCATTATCTTCATAGCAATAGCCAATTAAAGAGACTAAATGAAGATGACGAAGCTGAGAGAGCATCTCAATCTCTGTCTTGAACTCATGTGCCCCCTGTTCAGACCCTGGATTCAGCCGTTTGATTGCAACAGTACTGGCCCCATTGTTGATTAAGCCTTTGTAGACATTACCAAAACCTCCAACGCCTATAATGAATAAATTGTCAAAGTTATTGGTAGCATCTATAATCTCGGAGAGTGAAAACCGGCGACAAACATCAGCCGGTAGAGTTGATGAGCTCTGAGTCTTGGTAGAAGAAATAGAAAATGGGCCCAACCATGAAGCTGCTCCATTACCCCTGTCCTTGACTCCAAGTCTTCTTCGCCGGCCAATCAAGAAAAGTAGGAGAGAGAGTATAGCAAGGCCTGATACAGTACCACCAATAACGGCACCAATTTTTGTCCCGTTATTGCTAGAATTTGAAGACGTGGGGCCATTAGTTTCAGTAGTGTGTGCACTTGTTAAGTTCACGTCAGGATTTGGTCCGGCGAGGCTATTGTCTATATTACTCATTTTGAAGATTTCAATCCCATTCAAAATTGCATCAGAATATAAAGTCAGAGCAACCCTGGGATGCAATGCGACAGACACATTTTGAACCTTTTTGTTTCCTTGGGGTTCAATCGCTACTCCATAATCTTTGAATATAGGAAATCCATTCCCCCCACTCCATTTAATTACATCGGCACTATCTGCCGTTTGATTGTTTATGTAAATCCAAAAAACCCTGTCCTCTATTTCAGTTATTGGCGATTGAAACTCACAAAAATGAAGTCTAAAAAGATAAGTAAAATTAGAATCAAGCTGAAACGTCCAAGTGAGATTATATTTCTCGTTAGTGCTCTTGTTGTCACCCATTGACCTTGCAGTTTTATACACCTCGGCCGGTGCACCATAACGAGCGATATTATTGAGATCGCCATATTTAAGATGAAGGGTGAGATTATAAAGAATTGCACTTGGTTTTGCAATAGTTAAATATTCATCATCAGCTGTCCAGCTTCGAAACATTCCATTATCCTTTAGAGGTGAGACGTCACCGCCTCCAACATTTATCCGGTAGGTTACTTCTAGAGCAGTGTTGCTTCCAAGGCTGCCTAGATCGCTCCTGTCAAGAAATTTAATTTCTGGATCGCCGGTTGCATTGTACAGAAGATTTGAAGGTATAGATACGATTTCAAGTCCGTTAATGAAAGCATATGCGCCAGTCATACTAGGAGTTGGACTGAACGTTACGTTCAACATCTGACCATCTTCTACATTTAAGCTGAATTCCTTAACAAAAGTGTCAAAGTTATGAGCCTGTGCATAAAGCGCGGCACTGAAGTTGCTAAGCAGAGTGAAGCCACCGGCTTTGACAGAAAAGAATGCAGTGGAGCTGCTGAAACTGACATAGGAAGCTGGGTAAAAATAGAGGCGAATAAATTTTGGCCCTGGAGTAACCGGTAACGTGTAGGTGAAATCGGACCGTGAGAGGCGTGCAGTTATATAAGGAACTTGATCGCCAGAGGTAGGATTTTTAGGAGCTGGGGATGTTATTGATGCGTTGGTTGGATCCAGGAGGGAGAATTTCGAATCGGTGTCTGCAGTCCAGATTCGACCACCTTCGGCAGTTGGAGCACTAGTAGAGCCACAATCAATAGTTATGTTGCCGATAAGAGGAGATGGTGAATCTCCGGCGGTGAGGATAGTAAGTTGGTGGAGCAAGAGAAAAAAGTAGAGAACGGCAGAGATCGATGGGATTTGCAGGGGAAGATATTTGTTATTGGTTTTTCTCATCTTGTGAGAGAAAGAAGAGAAGGTTATGTTGCCGATAAGAGGAGATGGTGAATCTCCGGCGGTGAGGATAGTAAGTTGGTGGAGCAAGAGAAAAAAGTAGAGAACGGCAGAGATCGATGGGATTTGCAGGGGAAGATATTTGTTATTGGTTTTTCTCATCTTGTGAGAGAAAGAAGAGAAGTGCGGAGAGGAAACAGGTGGTGGAGCATGCATAGAAGCTTTTCGTTTTTAGCTATATAAAATATATATAAAAAAAAAAAGTAAAAATGCAAGGGATTGACTTCCTTACAGTCGCGATGAAAGGAAATTTTTTCTAACCGGAAAGAAAATGATAATACTTTAATCATTTCCATTTTTTTATTGTAATTATATTTATTTAGATCAAATTCATAGATCAAATCGAGAAAATAAATATTTTTTAAAATTATTTTTATTTTATTTTTTTTAATATATAATTAGAAATTTTTTTACATATTTTAATAAAAAATTTTTATTTTTATTTATTTGATTTATAGATAAATGCATGGACAGATCTGAAAAAGACAATCCCTTTTATTGTTTAGTAGTTAAAGAGTGTGAAATTTTGAAGAAATACTCGATTGGATACAGAAAAGAAAAGGGATGATAGATACGAGAGATGGAGTAAGGACATGTAAAAATTTTATCAATAACTAATGGCAAGTGTCAGCCACGTGGCACTGCGATGGCCTAAAATTCAATTTAACGTGTCGAGGGATTTAGTGTTATAAAAATATTAGTTCAGTGATGAGTTAAATGTTAGGATTGATGAAGTGCGTATTGAAATAGTTCATGGATCAGCGACATAATTAATCCCTTTGCCCTTTTAAGGAATTAACCCCTTTCGCCTTTTAAGGGATCGTTTAGTAATATTAATTGTTTTATTAGTCGTTAGTTATTGCAGTAATTATTAATTATTTTATTAGTTATTAGTGTTTTAATTTATCAAAATATTAAAAGCTATTTTTTATAGTGTTCAGTAATATAGTGTTTAAATTAATTTTTAGAAGTTAAGGTAACATTTTATAAAAAGTTAATTTATATAATATTTAGATTTTAGCATTTTGTAAATGCTGCTAAAACAGCTATCAGTTAAACGCTACTAAAACAGTTCACAATTATCAAAATAACTAATTTTATTGAATATATCATTTAAAATAATTATATTTTTAGCGTTTAAATTTTTTATTTTTTTTTATTTTGACGTTTGAAGGAAAAATGCTAAAACAGCAAAAGATCAGTGACAACATGAAGCCTTTTGGACATTATTCTGAGTTTGCATCTACTTGTGACTTCAGAATGCGACTTCTGCTTTAAATGTCTCTGCCTCTCAGGAATACTTTTTGTACCCGCGCAAATGGATGTCGCGCTCGCGAATGTTGCTGACAAACCTTCTGACTCTCAGGAGCGATCAAGTTCATGAACTTCTAAAAATTTATAACTGGATGTCTCCAATTGAGCTGGCAGATCAAAATCGTGATCGCGCTACTATAGAATCCACTTTTTTAACAAGTGGCAGCTGAAGCGGACAAAAAAGCCTACAAGTTAGCCAAATCAGAGTTAGACTTTGTGAAAATTTACCTTTTTAACCTTCATTTAATGTCGTCCGATGATCAAATCTACCAATAATTTCAAGTAGCCTTTTTAACCTTCATTTACAGTGATATTTTCTCCGATTATACTTCCAATTGGTCCTTTAATAGAAGGGGTACTCAATGGTCTGGGTCACTTGATTTGAATAGAAATTTTTATTGAAGGGGTACATTTATCATTAGATTATATTTTGATATTTATTTAATATATGTATTTAAAAAAATAAATTTATAAATTCTATAAATTTTTTATGAGTAAAGATGTGAGAATAAATAAAGTAAATTAAAAATAGATAAATTAAAAATATAAATAAATAAATAAATATGAATTTAAACTGTTGGTAATATGTTTGCCAATTAGATTATCAATTTAAAAAAAAAAAGATAAAAATAGTAACATTTTTAAAAATTTTTTTTGATCTCAAACGCAGGAATACACAAGTATTATCCTTCAAAAATTAGGCAGTAGCAATTGAATCCAAATGAAACCAAAAGTTACAATATGTAATAATTTCTTAAAAAATTTTACTATTTCAATCACATGAGGCAGTAATAATAATGATAAGAAAACATTATGAGAAGATAGAATGGTTACACTGTTAATGGAACAAATATAATTAAACAAAATTACTATTTAGTTCATGAGTTTTGATCAAATACACTAACCATCTTTACTTTTTCAAAATATATTTTTACATTCTTATGTTCTTATGTTTTGTCGCTAGTCATATATACCCAACTGTAAGTTTTTCTTTTTTTTCTTAGCATTTGGGTATGATTGTCATATATGCATTTAATGTTTGGGAATGTAATTTTCTTTTTCTTTTTTTTTTTAAATTGAGGTATTCGATCTCTTAGTTGAAATTATTTTAGTTCTTATTTTCATTGGTTGCATTAAAGTACGTGGATAATCTTACATTAGATAAACACAAATTAAGTAAATGACATATAATGAGAAGGTGAATCAATCAAAATGGCTTAGAGCCTAAATTTTTAACAAGCTAAAAATAAGCCAAACTCATACTTGAATTTGATTAATTTGTTCATAGAGCCTAAATTTTTAACAAGCTACATACACTTTGGTAAAAACTCTTAAAACAGACGAAATAACTAAATTATTGGATGGAAGAAACGATGACTAATTTATATATTTGATCAAAACTAATGGAATAAATAGTAATTCTCCTATATTATTTTTTAGTAACAATTTTTCCAAAAATAATATAAAATCAAATTTGTTTGTTATTTTTTTAGTGTAGGAAATAGTATTTACCAATTTGTTAAATTTTCACAATATATAACATTTTGCTTTGAAAATTCATATCACACTCTTTTGGTGAATGAGTTTGAAACTACACCATTTGGTTACATTTATATATTTTATACTTAATTTAAGAAATTTGCCTAAGCGATCTATTTTTAACAAGCATCAGAGCTTCCATCTAAAAGTTAACAATTTGAAGCTAACACCATCTCATCAAAGAAGTTAACAAGTGAAGGTGTTGAAGCTGAGAAAGCATTTTAATTTCTGTGAACACCATGTTTGCTCAACAAAAAACAGGCAATATTTTCTTAATCCATCTTTTTGAGAATTTGAGGGTGGAGTTATAGGTTAGAGATATGACAACAATATCTCTAGAAAAACAGGGGAAGACTAAGTATATTAACCCTTTCTAGAGCTATAAATGTGGATGTTTCTTGCATTGGATCATTCTTTATGATATTGAGAATTTCAATTTCATTAAGAATTGCATCAGAGTAAAGTACCATAAAATTTGCACGAGAATGCAAGGATGGATGGAATTGAAAATCCAACTATTATCTAAAAAATTGTTATATGTATCTTTTTTTTTTTTTTTTTTTTTTTAATCCAACTATTATTAAAAAATTGTTATTTTTTTTTTTTTTTTTTTTTTTGATGTAAATCACAGCTACATCCCTTAAGTGATACCATTTCAGAACATTTTTTATTGTTTATGTAACATTACAAGTTGCTACATTGTGGGCAGGAGGAAAACTTTCTCCTTCATTTAGCCTGTTACATTAATGCAATATAAAAAGAAATCCAAGTTTCAACTAATTGCTTTTGTGATGGCTATGTTATGCAGCGAAAATACATTAAAGCGTTACAAGATCAGATTCAGAGCAATAGCAAAGACACAAATATGATAGCTAGATTTAAGTACTTGGAAGCTATTAAATCCAACAGTTTTAACTTATTTTGGAGATTAAATCCAACAGTTTTAACTTATTTTGGAGGGAGTGTAAAATTTGCATGACTGAACATATCTCTGTTGGACCCGCTGTAACGTGTAACTACATGAGCAGAAGAAGTAAATATCATGGCGGCCATATTCGTCAAGAATAATGGTTGGAGGAAATATGAGCCATCAACAAAGTGGGCCGGGCAGGAAGACTTGTAGAAAGTCGTTGGCAGGACTCAACAGAGTTCTTTTGTTTAGGCAGAATCATTTTTTCTAACTTGAAAAAGAATTTGGGGCAAACAGAGACTTGCACAAAGCTTAAGCAGTGACAGTTTTGGCGCAACCTTTTGATTCACAAAGCTTAAGCAGTGACAGTTTTGGCGCAACCTTTTGATCAAGTCGTTCCAAGGATCTAATCATTCACTTGTTGATTGTCTTTTAATGAAGGGAAAGTAGACCTACCCAGCAACTTGGTTCATAAATTTTATCGTTGGCCTGAAGACAAGGGACAGTACTGTGCCTACCTACTTTTTTTCCATTAGTTCCAATCAAACATCGGAAAATCTTAGCCCGTAAGTGGTATGGGCATGCAAGACTTGGAAAAGTCCTTGCCTCCTTGGACATATTCTGAATCCATTTTTCTAATTCAATAAAACTATTAAAATGAATTGGTATTCCTAAAACACATTCATATGACCCCTTAGTTCGGTTGTCATTTTAGTGGAAAAATAGACATTCCAACCAACGAATTAATATCGTACGCATACTTCATCTTTTCCGAAACGACTGGAAATTAACGCGTCAATTGTCCTTACTTGTTGTCGTATCTCCTTTTTACATGTAGGCTATAGCATCCACCCACCCAACCCATTCCATCAAGCTGATTGGAAAAGTCTGGACCCAATTTCCTACGGCAGACGAAGACTTGTAAAGGTCTCCGGGTCAATGCAACTTGCACAAAAATAAAAATTGACGCTGATTTCACTTCCTCTGTTGTCCAACAGATGTTACCGCCAAAATATAATTGCTTCATCAATTTAGATATTTAAAGCATTTCCATTGGATAAAAAAAAATATTGATAGTATATTAATTTATGGTTGAGTTCCAATAAATTGACAAGTAAGAAAAAATATCTTGAGGAATCTTTGAAGGTGGAATAATCTACCCTTATAAAAAGGAAAAAAAAGAAATATCTATACAAAACGACATTCACACCACATCAATTTTAATTTTTTTTTTTTAAAGAAAAAATACTTTTTGTGTTCTCAAGACAGTCCAATTAGTAGTGAAAAATTTTTTTTGTTCATTTAATTTTAGATTTTTGATTTTTCGACTCTAAAAAGAAGAATTTTTAATCGAAGAATTAGGCAAATCTCTCTAAAGAAGAATTTTTAATCAAGAATTAGGTAATCCCTCTTAATTGTTTTCTCAATAGTTAAAATCCAATCAAAAGCATTCAACTTTTGCTATTCAGAAAGATTCCCAGACCTTGAGAAAATGGCAAATGGTTCTTATAATATTAAATTGATCAAAATTTATAAAATACTTTGTATTGACAACTTCACAGTTATTTTCCGGATTGCTAATCGCTCACAGCTATTCTCTGATCAATCATAGAGGAACCAATAATTTAACCTTCCACACAAATTATTATCAAATCTTCAGTGCTTCCTTTCTAATAACAGAATCAATCAAATCAATCCAGAAAGATAATTCTTTGAAAAACTATAGTAAAATTATTAAAGAATATACAGAAGAAAAATTACTAAAATGAAATAGAGTAAACCGTTTGCATTGATAAATATAAACTACTATATAGTTGGAAAACCCTAATGAGCTAATTCCTCAAACATTACACCATATTAAACTAAGCTAATTAATATTACACAATATTTCTTATCGGGCTCTTGGGTTGATGATCTCAGAAAATACAGCACCAGACATTACTTGCTCGGAATTGTTACTAATAAAACTTTGTTCATCACTGCTGCTTATTAATGTCATTCCACTAAGCCGAGAACCAATCACAAGTTCACTGCCGCTACTAAACAAATCGTCACTGCTATCAGCAACTGAGGACCCTTTTAGTGGACTCTCCATGTCAATGTAACTTCCAGTTTGAAGCTCGCCTTGCTTGGTAGCAGTTTCCTGCAACTGTAGTGCAAATTCAAGACCCCAGACCACGTCGCCCATTGATGGCCTGTCCATTCCATTTTCATGCAAGCAACTTACTGCTACTTCAGCAAATTTTCTCAAACAATCCGGTAAAATCTTTCCATGCAAATATGGATCCACTATTTCATCAAAGTTTCCCTTTCTATAGCTTCGCCTTGCCCATTCTGCTAAGCTCGCAGGATTATCGACCGTTGATCGATTCACTGGCGGTCTAGCAGATATCACTTCACATAAAACAACACCAAATGAATATACATCAGATTTTTCTGTTAATCTCTGAAGCCGGAAATATTCAGGATCTAAATATCCAAAACTTCCTTTCACTACGGTACTAATATGCGGCTTTGACATGCTATTGGGACCTATTTTGGATAATCCGAAGTCTGAAACCTTTGCTACCCATTTCTCATCTAGCAAAATATTTGTTGTTTTGACGTCTCGATGAATGATTGTGTTGCTGGCCCCAGAATGAAGGTAATTTAACCCCCGCGCTGCCCCAATGCATATCTCTAGTCGTTGAGTCCATGGAAGTGGAGGATTGCCGGTCTTGTAGAGATGATCGCGAAGAGTTCTGGAGGATTGCCCGGTCTTGTAGAGATTGATCGCGAAAGATTCCTCGACCCATGTACATCATATACAAGTTATCATTTTCATTATCTTTCATAGCAATAGCCAATTTTTTAAAGAGATCTAAATGAAAAAATGGACGAAGCTGAGAGGAAGAGAGCCATTTCCTCAATCTTCTGTCTTGAACTCATGTGCCCCCTTGTTCAGACCCTGATTCAGCCGTTTTTGATTATGCAACAGTACTGCCCCATTTTGTTGATTAGCCTATTTTAGACAACCAAAACCTCCAACGCCTATAATGAAATAAATGTTTTCAAACAAAGTTATTAGTAGCATCTATAATCTCGGAGAGTTGAAAACGGCGACAAATATCAGCCCGGTAGAGTTGATGAGCTCTGAGTCTGGTAAGAAGAAATAGAAAATGGGCCGCCCCCAACCACGCAAGCAAGCTTCCATTACCCCCTTGTCCTTGACTCCAGTCTTCTTCGCCGGCCCAATCCATAGGGGAAAGGTCCTGAAGAGAGCTATAGCAAGAAGCAGCCTGATACAGTTCACCACCAATAACGGCACCAATTTTTTTCCCGTTACTGCTAGGAATTTGAAGACGTGGGGACGATTAGTTGTAGTGTGTGCCTGTAAGTTTTCACCGTCAGGATTGGTCCGCGACGGCTATTGTCATATATTACTCATGTAGTGTGTGCACTTGTTAAGTTCACGTCAGGATTTGGTCCGGCGAGGCTATTGTCTATATTACTCATTTTGAAGATTTCAATCCCATTCAAAATTGCATCAGAATATAAAGTCAGAGCAACCCTGGGATGCAATGCGACAGACACATTTTGAACCTTTTTGTTTCCTTGGGGTTCAATCGCTACTCCATAATCTTTGAATATAGGAAATCCATTCCCCCCACTCCATTTAATTACATCGGCACTATCTGCCGTTTGATTGTTTATGTAAATCCAAAAAACCCTGTCCTCTATTTCAGTTATTGGCGGTTGAAACTCACAAAAATGAAGTCTAAAAAGATAAGTAAAATTAGAATCAAGCTGAAACGTCCAAGTGAGATTATATTTCTCGTTAATGCTCTTGTTCATACCCATTGACCTTGCAGTTTCATACACCACGTCCGGTGCACCATAACGAGAGATATTATTGAGATCGCCATATTTAAGATGAATGGCGAAATTAGAAAGAATTGCACCTTGTTCTGCACTAGTTAAATATTCATCATCAGCTGTCCAGCTTCGAAACATTCCATTATCCTTTAGAGGTGAGACGTCACCGCCTCCAACATTTATCCGGTAGGTTACTTCTAGAGCAGTGTTGCTTCCAAGGCTGCCTAGATCGCTCCTGTCAAGAAATTTAATTCCTGGATCACCGGTTGCATTGTACAGAAGATTTGTAGGTATAGATACGATTTCAAGTCCGTTAATGAAAGCATATGCGCCAGTCATACTAGGAGTTGGACTGAACGTTACGTTCAACATCTGACCATCTTCTACATTTAAGCTGAATTCCTTAACAAAAGTGTCAAAGTTATGAGCCTGTGCATAAAGCGCGGCACTGAAGTTGCTAAGAAGAGTGAAGCCACCGGCTTTGACAGAAAAGAATGCAGTGGAGCTGCTGAAACTGACATAGGAAGCTGGGTAAAAATAGAGGCGAATAAATTTTGGCCCTGGAGTAACCGGTAACGTGTAGGTGAAATCGGACTGTGAGAGGCGTGCAGTTATATAAGGAACTTGATCGCCGGAGGTGGGATGTTTAGAAGCTGGGGATGTTATTGATGCGTTGGTTGGATCCAGGAGGGAGAATTTTGAATCGGTGTCTACAGTCCAGATTCGATCACCTTCTGCAGTTGTAGCACTAGTAGAGCCACAGTCAATAGTTATGTTGCCGATAAGAGGAGATGGTGAATCTCCGGCGGTGAGGATAGTAAGGTGGTGGAGCAAGAGAAAAAAGTAGAGAACGGCAGAGATCGATGGGATTTGCAGGTGAAGATATTTGTTATTGGTTTTTCTCATCTTGTGAGAGAAAGAAGAGAAGGGTGAAGATATTTGTTATTGGTTTTTCTCATCTTGTGAGAGAAAGAAGAGAAGCGCGGGGAGGAAACAGGTGGTGGAGCATGCATAGAAGCTTTTCGTTTTTAGCTGTATAAAATATAAAAAAAAAAACCGTAAAAATGCAAGGGATTGACTTCCTTAAAGTCGCCATGAAAGGAAAGTTTTTCTAACCCGGAAAGAAAATGATAATACTTTAATCATTTCCATTTTTTTATTGTAATTATATTTATTTAGATCAAATTCATAGACTCGATATGTAAAAATTTTATGAATAACTAATGGCAAGTGTCAGCCACGTGGCAATGCGATGGCCGAAAATTCAATTTAACAGGTCAAGGGATTTTATTGTCATAAAAATGTTAGTCAGTGATGAATTAAATGTTAGGATTGATGAACTGCGTATTGAAATAGTTCATGGATCAGTGACAGAATAAATCCCTTTGGCGTTTTAAGGAATTAATCCCTTTCCCCTTTTAAAAGTTTGTTCAATAATATTAATTATTTTACTAATTATTTGTTGTTATAGTAATTATTAATTTTTCTATTAGCTATTGTTAGCTGTTTATACAACAATTTAAAGGTTTTTTCGGCAATGTTAATTTCAGCAACTGTTAGTTGTTTTATTAGCGGTTAGCTGTTATCCATTAGCTTTTCGTTGTGCTCGACAACAGTTTTTTAATTTGCTGTTAGCGTTTTAATATGTCAAAATACTAAAAGCTATTTTTAATTGATTCGATAACATAGTGTTTAAACTAGCTTAGTTTTTAGAAGTTAAGGTAGCATTTTACAGAGAGTTAATTCCTGTGACATTTAGATTTTAGCATTTTATAAAATGCTGCTAAAACAACTAACAAATAAACCCAATTAATAATTATCAAAATAATTAATTTTGTCGAATATATTATTAAGGGATATTATATTTTTATTGTGCAATTATGGAATCCACTGTTTTCAACAAGTGGCAGCTGAAGCGGACAAAAAGAGCTACAAATTAGCCAAATCAGACATAGAATTTGTGGAAATTGACCTTTTTAACCTTATTTAATGTTGTCCGATAATCAAATCTACCAATAATTTCAACTGGCCTTTTTAACCTTCATTTCTTACAGTTGCGAATTTGACGAACAACGAAGAGATTCATTAACAATTATTAAAGTATTATTCATGGACTTTTGGCCAAAGGAAGGAAAGAGGACTACTGCAAGTACTGTTTTTAGCAAATCTGATGCAAGAGAGGGAGGAGATTAGTGGTGGTGGTGGTGTGCTGCTTGTTGATTGATTGGAGGTGGTTGTTTTTGTTTGAATTGTAAAATGAACGATAGTAGGACTGCTTAGGAGGGGTAGCCATTTCACAGCTTTCGAAATCGAAACTGCGGGTTTGAAACCTGTGAAAATGGAACCAGAATTAAGGGGCTACGATCCGATTTTGATTTCAATTTTTGAGGAACTGTGAATCAGTTAGAATATGTTATAATTGGCTTTTTTTTCCAACCGGTTAGATTTGGCGGTTCGGACTAGTGGTTCCACTCGGTTCCAGCAAATTTTTTTTGAAAATATTTTTATGAAATCCTCAAATTAACCCTCCTAATAACTACAGCTAGTTTTAAGAGTATTCGTAGAAAGTTGATTTTTTGGATTTACAATAAATATCACTTTTCATTTAAAAAAACTAAATTAAGTTCAAGCCATTTTTTTTAAAAAAAATAAGTACAATCTTTTTTTAAAAATTTTTCTTAAAGTTTTTCTAAAATTATTTCATATATATTTGAATTTTAAATTTTCTAAATTTTTAATTTCATAATTATGCGATTCGTTAAAAAATCAGTCAAAAAATTGGCTGAAATTGTTACGAAACCAGAACCATAACAGTTCGGTTTCAAACCGAAACTAGAACCATCAATTTTCGATTTAATTTCAACTTTAAATTTTTTTGAATCGGAATCGTGAATTGCAGAACGATGGCCGCCCTGCTGCTTAGAGAAGGTAGTGTTGTCGTTTTGTAATGTTAAGGAGTGTTTGTTTTACGTTTACTCACAAATATTGATCATTCAAATTATAATATAAAATTATACCAACTAAATAATTTTATACCAACTAAATGAAGGTTAAGAAGGCTAATTGAAATTATTTGTAGATTTGATAATCGGGCAACATTAAATGAGGGTTAAAAAGGTCAATTCCCACAAAGTCGAAGTATGATTTAGCTAATTTGTAGCTTTTTTTTTTTTTTGTCTACTTCAGCTGCCACTTATTAAAAAAAATGGGTTTGTATAATCATATTCCCTTCGGCCAGCACTGTTAGAGACACTTAATAATAAATTTTTAAAAGTTTGTGCACTCAATTAACAGCGTTTTTTATTCAGACACTAAAATAGAAAAAAATAAAAAGTTTAGGCATGCTAAATTAGCT
>NW_023591619.1:1540087-1627587 GCF_014843425.1 Jatropha curcas | reverse complement strand
AGTCACTGTTCGAACAGACAAGTGATTGACTCGTGCCACATTGTGTTGCAAAGGGATAGTAATGTAATTCATAATTAATTATTCCTTATTGATGTATTTTAAAATTAGGAATAAAGTCTAATTTAATCTTTAAATTTGTTTAGCGTGATTAAAAGAATCATATTTGACCCACCTTTTAGGCTAATTTAATTTTTAAATTTGTATAAAATGATTAAAAAAATATGATTTTATTTTTTAGGTCAATTTAATCCCTAAATTTATTTAAAATAATTTAAAAATCATATTTAATATTTTGAGTCAATTTAACCATTGTCTCACTCCTCCATTCTCCACCCTCTAATTCTTACCTTCCAAAAAAAATCCTCTAATAATAATCCTCCTCCCAATTAAAATTAGTATTACAAAATGATATTTTTCCCATAGAATGATAGCCTATTTGATATTTATGTATAGAGATTTATAATTTTAATGAGTGATCTAAATAATTAATATCCAACGCTTTTTTTTTTTTTAATATTGAGGAGGGATTCGAATCGAAATTTTTATTGACAAGTCGTACATACACTTACCATTAGATTATGACTTAGTGTACATTTAATATAAGTATTTGAACAAAATAAATTTATAAATTCTAAAAATTTTTAATGAGTAAAGATATAAGAATAAAAAAATAATTTTTAATGAGTAAAGATATTAAGGAAATAAAAAAATAAATTAAAATTATATATATATATTATATATATATACTTATATATATATATAAATAATGAATTAAAACTGCTACTGATATTGTTTGGCAATTAGATTATCAATTTTAAAAAAGATAAAATAGTTTAACATTTTAAAAATATTTTTTAATTCTCATACGGCGGAATATATATAAATATGAATTAAAACTGCTACTGATATGTTTGGCAATTAGATTATCAATTTTAAAAAAGATAAAAATAGTAACATTTTTAAAAATATTTTTTAATCTCATACGCGGGAATAAATAAGTATGTATCCTTCAAAAATTAGGCAGTAGCAATTGAATCCGAATAAAACCAGAAGTTACAATATTTAATATTTTCTTAAAAAACGTTGCAATTCTTTCAACAATTTTTTTAGTATTTAGACGTGAGTCGGTCAAAAAAGGCAATCATATCTGAGAGAATATTTAAAATGACAAGATTGACCTTTGGGAATTCGTGTAGAGTGAGAAAAAAAAATCTCTCTCTCATCTCTCGCCCTAACTCCATCTTCTTCTCATATCCTTTATGTCGATGATGATCCTCTACTCTACTACCTCCATCGGCTTTTTCCACCACTGCACCTTCTCTACCACCTTCCTTTCCTTCGTCCATAATATTTTTTTTAGCTCTCGACGATGGTTTTAGCTGCATCTTCGTTGCAAACCCCTTTGTCCACCTAAACACAATATGAATGTCGATGAATTTGTTATTCAAATTGGGTAGAAATTAAGATTGAAGCGCACAATATGAATATTAATGAAATTAAGTTTGCATATCCATTTTTATTGCTAGTCATATATACCCAACTGTAAATTTTTTTTTTCTTAGCATTTGGGTATGATTGTCATATATGCATTTAATGTTTGGAATGTAATTTTTTTTTTTTAAATTGAGGTATTCGATCTCTTGGTTGAAATTGTTTTAGATCTTGTTTTCATTAACTGTGTTGAAGTATGTGGATAATCCTACATTGGATAAATACAAACTAAGTAAATGACATATAATGAGAAGGTGAATCAATTAAAATGGCTTAGGTCATTTTGTATTAAAGATAAGCTAAACTCGTACTTGAATTTGATTAATTTGCTCATAGGGCCTAAATTTTTAACAAGCTGCATATACTTTGGTAAAAGCTCTTAAAACAGACGAAATAATTAAATTATTGGATGGAAAAAACGATAACTAATTTGTATATTTGATCAAAACTAATGGATAATTCTCCTATATTATTTTTTAGTAACAATTTTTCCAAAAATAATATAAAATCAAATTTGTTTGCTATTTTTTTAGTGTAGCAAATAGTATTTACCAATTTGTTAAATTTTCACAATATATAACATTTTGCTTTGAAAATTCATATCACAGTCTTTTGGTGAATAAGTTTGAAACTACACCATTTGGTTATATTTATATATTTTATACTTAATTTAAGAAATTTGCCTAAGCGATCTATTTTTAACAAACATCAGAGCTTCCATCTAAAAGTTAACAATTTGAAGCTAACACCATCTCATCAAAGTCTAGCAATCCTTAACTTTAGACACGTTCGTTTTTTCTTAAGAAGGCAAGTCCCCCTGCCCAAAAGTCGAAAAGCCCAGCCCATCATTTTGGCCTTTCACCTAGACCAGAGTATGTAAAGGTAATGTAGCATGTAGGGTTATTCATGGTTTAGGAATATTTGTACAAAATCCAATTAATTATGACAGTTTTTAAGAAATTTAAATCGATCTAATTTATGGAAGTTATTCAAACCAAATCAATTATTATTATAAAAGAAAATAAACAAAAATTACATTAACAAATCATTTATATTTATGAATGAAAAACCACTTGCTGATTTACTATGTGTGAGACGTAAATAAAATTTTGAGTATGAGAAATTATATTATTTAACATATGTAAGATATAAATTATTGAAAAGAAGTAATTGGTCATCTGAATTTGATTTTTATATATTCTATTTGAACGGTTTTGAATACAAAATTAGAAAAAAATTTACTTTTTATTTTTTATATTTTCAAATTAAATCAAACAACTAAATTTTCAAAATTATGATATTTAATCTTTTTAAATAATTTACTGAAATTGATGAATACTCGTAATGACAAGTCCAAGTCTTTTCCCATGAAAAGTTGATAATAATTTGTTTTAAATAAAGCTAGCAGACAGGCCAAAAATCAAAAGGAAAAGCAATAACTTTTTTGCTTTACCTTGTAAACTTTAAACTTCTTTAATTTGCGTGAAACACGAAACATCTTTAATTAGTTCAACACATTACTCTTTAGTTCCCACTAACAAAAAGAAATTTAATATATATATATCTCATGATTGATCTTGATGATGAGCCATGATCTCTATCCATGTACTCTCTGAAGCCAAATCATGCTCACACGTGCTTGATGAATCCAACGACTGCTCTTTCTCACGTGGCAATGACTTGTATGCAAATACTGCATAAAATAAACCTTTAAGCCTACGTAAAGAAGGTGGTCTCTTAATAAAACCTCTTGGCCTATCACTTAGAAACTTCAAACCTTCCGTTTCTGATAATGGTTTTTTATGCCAAAATGCTGGGCATGACTTTACTGAATAACCACTGTTATTACCGCTTCCACGTAGCGAAATTTCCTCTCTTTCACACCCATCAAACATGATTCCCTCCTCCGCAGCAGCATCGGCATTTTCCTGCAGCTTCAATGCCAACTCAAGCTTTTGCAACACTTTGGCCATTGTAGGTCTTTCATTTCTATTCTCGCGCAAACACTTGACTGCAATCGTCTGATAGACCTTCAAACATGCTGGCGCTATTTCACCCGTTAGATTAGGGTCAATAATTTGATCAAGCGTTCCATCTTTAACATGTTGTCTGGCCCACAGAACCAAACTATGCTGCTCTTCTTCCAGCCTTATGTCTACTGCTGGTCTAGCACATAGTACTTCAAATAGTAATACTCCAAAGCTAAACACATCAGATTTTACACTCAAGTGGTTAGTGAAATAGTAAGAAGGATCTAAATACCCAAATGTACCCTTTACATCGGTGGTTACGTGGCTCATAGATAAGCTTGTAGGGCCCAATCTCGACAGTCCAAAATCAGAAACTTTTGGGACCCAATTTTCATCAAGTAAAATGTTAGTGCTTTTGATATCACGATGGATTATGACACTATGCTCCGCACCTGCATGAAGATATTTTATTCCACGAGCAGCTGCAATGCAAATCTCTAGCCTTTGTTTCCATGGGAGCGGAGGATTATGAGTATGATAAAGATGAGCACGGAGGGTTCCGTGGGCCATGTACTCGTAAACGAGGACCATGAGCCGTTGATCATTGCAGTAACCGATCAGAGACACAAGATGAGGATGACGGAGCTTCGAAAGCATCTCAATCTCTGTCCAGAACTCTTTAGATCCTTGGCTTGAGTTAGGTTTAAGAGCTTTAATAGCTACTGGTGTGGTTTTTTCACTGTCCAAGTAACCTTTGAATACTCTACCAAATCCTCCATCTCCGATTAGAAGATCTCTGTCGAAGTTGTTGGTGGCGTTTCTTATCTCTTCAGCTGTAAAACGGCGGCAAATTCCTTCCGGCACGGGATTCATGTTCTCTTCACTGTGTCTTTTCCTTTTACAATAAAAGAAAACTGTGAAGCAGATAAGAAATAATAAAACAATTGTACCTAGTGCACCTCCAGTAAGGGCAAGTATCTCTGCACTCATTTTCATGGAATTTCTGGGCTTGCTTGTCTGGTTAAGAGCAGAAACTGTAAATCTAGTAAGGGTAGTTAAGTGAGTGGTGGTGGAATTGGAAACTAATGAGACATTAGGGCATTGGAGAGCAAAGGAATCCTTGTTTCACTTTTTTTCTAAGTCTTCTATGGCAGCTAGACGCGTTCATGGTTGGTTTGATTTGGTTCTGTAACAGAGCAACATTGCTTGGAAATTATTGGACAAGACAGGGCTAAAGATATACTTCTTACATAAAATTAAAAGAAAAAAGGGGACTTTGATTCCTGGAAAAGTTGCTTTTGACTCTCACTAAGAAATAAGAACTAGTGTGAGAACTATGGCGCACACCCTTGAACTGAATGGTTTAGTAAGAAATTAATGTAAATGAGATTATTCATTTAATAAATAAATTTATAATTTCAATTATTGAAGGGAAAGAAAATAATTTAGAAAACAAAATCTTAAAATACGTATGTACTATTACTTCTATCTAATTTATTTAATCAAACAATTAAGCTCACTTTAACAATTATTCCAAGTCATTCTTTATAGTTTTAGAAGAGACCAGCAGCATCATCTTTAGGAAAAATTGTGTTTTATAATTAAAGTCTTCTCCTTTCTTTTATCTTATGAATGGTCGACACGAGGCAGCTTTATTTGCATTGCCACTCCAAATTATCTCCTTCGCTTTTGGTAAAAGCACGACAATTATTAGTCATGTTGTTCTCTATATTATCACTTGATAAAGAAACCAGAATCGTTCATATTTCCACAGATAAATAAGCCTGGAACTTCTTTTTTTTTCCCTTAGCTTTTATCTCTTATGTGGCTGTCGTTCGATCTTTTTATTCATTTAATTAAACTCAATTTTATTGACATTTATTGCCGACAAAGAAAGTGTTTTGCTTTTCATTTAACATTGCTCTACATGCTTTCTGTTCTTTTACATATAAATAATATATATTTATATATATAAATTCAAGCAAAGATATTGCGATAAATAAATTCAAGTTATATATAGGAGATATTATTCGTTTATATCTATATATTGACTCATCTATATACCAATACAATAAATAATTGTTTAAAAAACTTTTATAACTTAACTTAGTGGAAAGTGGA
This sequence comes from Jatropha curcas, assembly GCF_014843425.1. The sequence continues at coordinate 1,622,005 of NW_023591619.1, read as the reverse complement.
TATAATAGATTCATGTTCGAATCCCCTTCCAATATTAAAAAAGAGAAAAAATACGACTCTTTTGTCTTATTTTTTTATGTCTCTACTAATATTCTCCTGCCCTTATAATTAATTATTATTGCATAACGTTAATAAAATGTATTCATTTAAATCTTGCCACATTAATTGTATAGACAATCTCTGCAGTTATATTCATTAATATGTTTTTACAAAATAAAAAAAAAAACTCCAGTGTTATGGCATTGTAACCACAATGGTGACTTCCCTGAGAATTTTCATTTTTTTTCTTTTGGAGGCCAAATTCAAAATGTCGGTGTTAAGATTACAATATCCCAAAGTGGTTTTTAATTATACATGTGAAATATTAAAATTTTAAACTCAGTTTCAAAAACCGGATGGAAGTTTCCCCTTATTTAGAAACAGGAGAAAATATATTGACGGAATAATATTTTCCTTCAATATTTCACTGCCATTTGATATTAAAATCAATAGAATGATCCATGCATAGGACAAACTAATAAGGGTATGTTCAGCAAAATTACTTAAAAAAATCTGGCATTTTACAGCACAAAATCACACATTATTTATGATTCTGATTATTTTCTTAACAATTTCAAATACTCATTAACCATTCTACAGAAACTAAAACGGAAATGCATTAAGAGCTGATGGTATCAGAGAAGCTATCAGACGAAATACTGGGAAAATTATCAGTTTCAAACTCAGACCAACCATATATATTTGCACGTAGAGAAGGATGAATTAGTACTTGGGGATATGAATGTTCACCTCCAGGATTCATTTTTTCCTTCTCAGAATCTGCAGTTTGTTGCAACTCCAATGCAAACTCAAGATTTTCTATTACATCATCCATACAAAGTCTTTGAATACCTGTACGACGCACACAATTCGCTGCAATCTCCACATATTTATTAAGACACTCTGGAAATATTTTTCCTCTTAATTTAGGATCAATTATTTGATGAATGGTTCCATTTTGGATGCAGTTTCGCGCCCAATCGATTAAACTTACCTCTTCTTTATTCAACTGCATGTTGGTTACTGGTCGAGCACATAATACTTCAAACAACACAACACCAAATGAGTAAACATCAGATTTTTCTGTTAATTGGCGGCTAAAATAATATTCTGGATCCAAATACCCAAATGTACCTGCTGCATCAGTGCTAACTGCATAAATATTTACCACGGATTTTGACAATCCAAAATCTGAAACTTTGGCAACACAATTTTCATCTAACAAAATGTTAGAAGTCTTTATATCTCGATGTATTATGGTATGTGAATCGCCAGCATGAAGATAATGAAGTACGCGTGCTACTGCAATGCAAATCTCTAGCCTTTGTTTCCATGGGAGTGGAGGATTATGACTATGATAAAGATGATCACGGAGAGTTCCGTGGGCCATGTACTCGTAAACGAGGACCATGAGCCGTTGATCATTGCAGTAACCTATCAGAGATACGAGATGAGGATGACAGAGCTTCGAAAGCATCTCAATCTCTGCCCAGAACTGTTCAGATACTAGGCTTGAGTATGGTTTAAGAGCTTTAATAGCTACTGGTGTGGTTTTTTCACTGTCCAAGTAACCTTTGAATATTCTACCAAATCCTCCCTCTCCGATTAGGAGATCTCTGTCGAAGTTGTTGGTGGCATTTCTTATCTCTTTAGCTGTAAAACGGCGGCAAATGGCTTCCGGCATGGGATTCATGTGCTCTTCACTGCTTCTTTTCCTTTTGCAATAAAAGAAAACTGTGAAGCAGATAAGAAATAATAAAACGATTGTACCTAGTGCAGCTCCAGTAAGGGTAAGTATCTCTGCATTCATTTTCATGGAATTTCTTGGCTTGCTTGTCTGGTTAAGAGCAGAAAATTTAAATTTAATAAGAATGGTTAAGTGAGTGGTGGAATTGGAAAATGGAGAAACTAATAAGACGTCAGGGCGTTGGAGTCCTTGTTTGATGGAAATTCTCACCAAATTAAATATGAATTAGAGAATAATTAATTTTAACAACTGAAAAAAAATACTAAATTATCTTTCTTTTTTTTTTTTTTCTAAATGAAAATATATAATTTTTCAAGGTTGAGCAATCCTTACTTAACCCTTATGTTTTTGTTCAAGGTGGAGCCCAGGCTCATGCGTTGCTTGTCTGGTTAAGATCAGAAAAATTTAAATTTAATAAGAATGGTTAAGTGAGTGGTGGAATTGGAAAATGGAGAAAACTAATAAGACGTCAGGCGTTGAGTCTTGTTTGAGGAATCTCACCAAATTAAATATGAATTAAAGAGAATAATTAATTTTAACAACTGAAAAAAAAAATTATCTTTTTTTTTTTTTTTTTTTCTAAATGAAAATATATAATTTTTCAAGGTGGAGCAATCCTCACTGAACCCTTAAGTTTTTGTTCAAGGTGGAGCCCAGGCTCATGACTTTGGGCTGCAAAGCCTGGCCCATCATATCACCCTTAATTTACTTTTTTTTTTTTTTGAAATATTTAATCTACTTTCCTGATTACAACCATAATTCATTTATTTAAACAATTAATAAATTTAAACAATTAATAAGCTTGACCTTAAATAATTATTCCAAGTCATTCTTTACAGTTTCAGAAAGAGACCAGCACCATCATTTTCAGGTGTCCACACATAGCATTACAACTTTGATTTATAATTTAAGTGTTTTCTGTGCTTAATATGCCTTTTCTTTTCTTTTATCTTATGCATGATCCACATGAGGCTGCTTTATTTGCATTGCTACACCAATTATCTCCTTCTGTTTTTTTCTTAGAAAAAATATCCAATGATCTCCTCCACTCTTCGTAAAAGCGCGATATTTTTTTTTTTAGATTCATATGAGTAATGATTGCTACTTTACAATAAGGAACGCGACGCTCGGTAAGAAGCCTATACTACCCGACTTTGGCATTATGATTATTTTCTTAACAATTCCTACTATTTCAAATACGCATTAATCATTCTAGACAAATTAAGACAGAACCATTAAGCAAACAACACAGACACACTTTCCAATTACAAAAATCACAAGACAGGAAACCAATATTTCTAGTTCCTTGAAGAGTTGATGGTATCGGAGAAGCCATGGCTAGACGTTAAGCTAGCAGACAACATACTGGGAAAAGTCTGTCCAGTAGTAGTATCTGTATCAGTATCAAGATCCATTAACCCACTTGCATTACTTGAATCCAACTCAGACCCACCAAATATATTTGCATATCGAGAAGGATGAAATGATACTTTAGGATATAAACATTCACCTCCAGGATTCACTTTTTCTTTCTCAGAATCTGCAGCTTGCTGCAACTCCATTGCGAACTGAAGCCTCTCCATTACATCATGCATAGAAGGTCTATCAATACTCTGATCACGCACACAGCTCTCTGCAATTTCTACAAATTTATTAAAACACTCTGGATATATTTTTCCTACTAATTCAGGATCAATTATTTGATGAATATTCCCATTTTGGATGCATTTTCGCGCCCAATTGACTAAATTCACCTCATCTTCATCCAAATTGCGGTTGACTACTTTCCGAGCACATAGTACTTCAAATAATACAACACCAAATGAGTACACATCAGATTTTTCTGTTAATTGATGGCGTCGAGCATATTCAGGATCCAAATATCCCCATGTACCCTTTACTACAGTACTAATTGCAGAATTGTTTACACCAATTTTTGACAATCCAAAATCTGAGACTTTAGCAACCCAATTTTCATCTAACAAAATGTTAGTAGTCTTTATATCTCGATGAATTATAGTGTGTGAAGCACCAGCATGAAGGTAATGAAAACCCCGCGCAGCTCCAATGCATATCTCAAGCCTTTGCTTCCATTCAAGTGGTTTCTTGTTATTTTCATAGAGATGGTCTCGAAGAGTACCATTGATCATATAATCATAAACTAGTATCATTTCACCTCCATCGATACAATATCCTATTAAAGATACAAGATTGACATGGCGGAGTTGGGAGAGCATTTCTATCTCTGTCTTGAATTCGCGAGCACCCTGTCGAGACTCTCGATTCAAGCGCTTGACTGCAAGAGTCGTAGCTCCATTATCAAAATTAGCTCTATAAACATTTCCAAATCCACCTGAACCAATTATCAAACTCCCATCAAAATCATTTGTTGCTTCTTTAATCTCTTCTAGTGAAAAATGGCGGCATAGTTCTTGCGGTAGTGAGGAAGAAGCTGTTGTCCTTGATGATTTACCTTTGTAAGATTTCAACCGCAAACAATAGCTTAATGATTTATAATAAGCTCCATGATGATGCTTTCTCTTCCTCAGTTGCCAAGCAACTAAACAACCCAACAAAGAAATTATTATCAAACCACCACCAAATGCAAGGAACAGTACCTTTTTAGTATTGGACTTGCTGTTTGTTGTTGATGGTGGCTGGCTGGCCGGCGCTTTGTTAGTTGTTGGAGAGACAGACACAACAGGATTAGGTCCGGCAAGATTACCGTTAGAATCATTCAACTTGAAAACTTCAAGCCCATTCAAGAAAGAATCAGCGGACATACTAGAAGAATTCGGCCTTAAAGTTATTAAAATGATATAATCATCTGCAACCTCTCCTTTCTCCTTCCCAGTTGCGAATATATAGTCATTATATATAGGAGTCAACACACCACCGCTTGATTCAATAACATCAAAACCCAGATTCGCCGTCTGATTGTCGACATAGACATTGAATCGTCTCATGTTAATTTCAACATCTTCATTAAATTCACAAAAATGAAGCCTTACAAGGTACTTGAATCCTCGATCAACTGGTAAAATCCAAGTCAAATTAGTATCACCGATTCTCATTCCCCGATCTGTCAAGTAAACATCAACGGGTGCTATATAAGCTGGAATTCTTGAATAATTAAGAGAAAGACCCAAACCATCATCGACAAGGCCTCTGTCATTTGAGAAAATGGTATCAACATCCCATAATCTATACATGCCAGTATCACTCGTAGACGGAACGGTGCTTGCTCCAACATTTAATCTATAAATATTTTCTAATGCAGTGTCATTACCCACATAAAACTTTTCTCTTTCGCCGATGAATTGAAGACCTTTAATCTCTGGTGGCGTATGGTAAAGATTAGCAGGCATGGATAAAATCTCAATTCCATTAATAAAAGCATAGGAATTGAAAGATGGAGAAAAAGTTAAATTCAGTTGTTGATTCTCTCCGACGTGTAAGCAGAATTCTTTAAAGAAAGTCTCTTGCCCGTTAGAAGAATAAAGAGAGGCACTGAAGTTCTTGAGTAAAGTGAAAGGTCCTGTTTTGACGTCAAAGAAGTCCTTAGACTTGTTAAATCCGCCTTGATAATTAGATGGGTAGAAGAAGAGGCGGATAAATTTTTGACCAGCAGTAACAGGGAATGTATAAGTGAATTGGGATTGAGAGATGCGAGCTGTCATATAAGGAACAGACGCGACAGAGCTGCCTTGCCTAAGAGCGATGGCGGATACTGATTTGGTGGAATTGGAATGGTCTACAGGGCCAAATTTGGAGTTTAAATCACCAGTCCATTTGCGGCCATCACCTGTGGTTGTTTGGCCTGAAGAGCCACAATTGGAAAGGATTATGTCAGTTGGAACGTAAGGAGGTTTAGAAATGGCGATTTTGATGTGTTGCAGTAAAAGAATGAAGAGAAAGGAGGAGATAGGTTTGGGAAATGAATGGATATCCATGGACATGCGCGAACAATCTAACAGCAAATAGCTAGTCCTGAAGATTGGATTAGATTGATGAACTCGTGAATTTGAACTACTGATAATAATATTGTTCAATTCATCATCTTCAAACTGCAAAGGTATCTATTAAAAGCTAGTAGATTGGCCCCATACCCAGGTATTCCAGTCAATTTCCAATTAGTGTGATCGCAAAACCAATTTAAGTTCAAAAGTAGACTTCGGCAGACCTCTATTCATTGTTGATATTGTAACATGTGAAAGCAAATTCACTTATTGACTATTATAGTGTAAACCTGAAACTTTGTTCAAAAAGTGGCCTTCTCTTTTCTTTTCTTTTTTTTTTTAACTACTAATTATTTTTAAACAAAAAGCAAATCGATATCTCCGTGGAATTGACTACCTACATTTTTTTTAATATAATACTACATCCGTTCTCTTACTTTAAAGAAAATAGAACAAACTTTAGTATTAAAGAAATAGTTCAACATAAATTTTTATCTATTTTTTGTCAATAATACCTCTAATTAGCTTTAAATGTATGATTAATAATCAGAAAAACAACTCATTACTAGAGTATTTCTAAGGTTGCATTTGTTAGTCAAAATCTTTTAGAATTACAAGAGTCTTCTCAACTTCAAATTCAGTAAATTTACATTGTTTTCAAAAATAGGGCACTAGTAAGCAGAAATGACGAACTCATCTTCTTGATACTATGAAAGAAGGACATTGAGTTTGTTCGCTAAGACAAAAATTTGTGCGCATATTAGTAAGGTGCAATGTCAATTTAAAGGCAATTTTTGGCGATAGGATACAACAATATAAATCCGTGACAATTTATGAAAACTTTCTAAGAAAAAATAGTCATATTCATGTCACATGTGTAAAGTTGAGCAAACTTCTTTTGCCATAAAGACTTTTTTATTATTAACGCACAACAATTAAAATATGTGGTCATATTAGGATACCTCGCTGATCCAATACTCTTATTCGGGCTCAAATTTGTAAAATTGAGCACATTTCTACTAAACAGCTCATAAATGTAGCAATTACTCATGCTTTGGAAACATAAGTTCATTAATTGCCCAACCCACATTTTGTTTGCCACTATCTTGTTAATTGAACCCAAATAAAGGCAGTAATAAGGGTTATTGAAGGGCATTTTAGACTTTTTTTTTTGGTATCCTTTCCAAAATTTTCATTTATGATAAAATTCTCTATATAAAATAAATATCGAAAATGGAAATTTTCTCTAAAATAAGAGAACTGAGAGATTACGTTAGGATATCATAATAATTTCAAACTAACATAATAATACATGAAGAATAGGGTCCTTTTCCGGAGATTAGATATTAAGCAATACTGTTATAACTAAAGTAATAGTATAATAAAGTTTGTTCATCTAATAAGAAATCTAATGAAAATGAAAAACTAAAAAGTAAATTTGAAAATTTTTAGATCTAATAAGTAAATTTGAAATTTGTAGGTTGCTGCAAAAAAGGAAAAAAAAAGATTTACATATGGTGAAGATCACAAATAACTCGGCACAAGATGAACATAAACCATAAGAAAATAACAAAAATATAAATAATATAGATTGATAATTTATTTAATAAAAATTTAAATTTACAAAAGAAAAAGAGAAAAGAGGGAGGAGCTGTCACTTTTGATTCTTGTATTTTATTGAAAAAGAAAATAATTTTAATAAAGAAGAAGGAGAAAAGAAAAGAGAGAGCTGCTGCGATTTTTTATTTAAACTTGTAAATTCACTATTTATATAAATGAATATATAAAAGTTGAAGCTTGCTTATATATATGTGGCGATTTTATGTTGACATTATACTGTGAGTTTATTGTTGAAGTGGCATCATATCTTTTTTTTTTTTTTTTTTTAGTTTTTTTGTTAAGGTGAAGATCAACAAAAAACTCGGCACAGATGAACATAAACCATAAGAAATAACAAAAATATAAATAATATAGAATTGATATTTATTTAATAAAAATTTAAAATTTACAAAAGGAAAAAGAGAAAAGAGTGAGAAGCTGTCAGCTTTTAGATTCTTGTATTTTATTGAAAAAAGAATAATAATTTTAATAAAGAAGAAGGAAGAAAAGAAAAGAGAAAGCTGCTGCATTTTTATTTAAACTTTGTAAATTAAACACGATTTTATATAAATGAATATATAAAAGTTAAAGCTTGCTATCATATATGTGGCGATTTATGTTGACATTCTATACTGTGAGGCTTTATTGTTGAAGTGCATCATATCTTTTTTTTTTTTTTTTTTTTTTTTTTTTTTTTTTTTAGATTTTTTAGTGATTTAGTATATTTGTCTGCCATTAAAAAAGGGATTAGCTTGTGTTCTTAATTTTCCATCTTCTTCTTTGCTGCGCCATAAGAACATTATTTCAGTATATTAGACTTTGTTGAGAAGAGACTGGCAAGTTGTGGTTAAACATGTCTATAGAGAGGATATTGGTGTTGCTGATGCATTGGCCTCCTCTGCTCTTCTTTTGGATAGAGGCCTGCATGTGATTCAAGATCCTCCCTGTAGCATCAGATTTGAAAATATGTTTCAGGAAAATAATTTATTTTCTTTTATTTAATCTCAATTTAAAACTGATAAATTGTGGTGTTCATAGTAATAGCAGTGGTGATCGTGATTAGTACATGGTGATTATTGATGATTGATGATGATACCTACCCATGAATCAATGTATTAACATTATATAAAGTTATAATTTCAATTTTCAAAAAATATTTTTCTCTTTTTGAAAAATTTTAAAATGACTTATAATTATTTTATGACAATAAACTTATAGAAATGTTTTTATCTTACAAAGTTGTCTAAAAACTTCCAAAAGTATACAACTTTGTATATATGAAATAATTCAAAAAATTATATTTTTTAAACAATTCTTACAGTTAGTAATTCTTTCATTTTCAAATTGTAGCATTAATTAACATTTAATTATATTTAAAAAAAAACATTTAATTATCAATTACACAAATCTTTAAAAATTAAAACGTTTTAATAATAGTGGGACTAATGAGCAACCAAAATACATATAATTCACAAATGCCATCAAAATTAGCAACCAAAAGCATAAGTTCTTTATTCTTCTGCCGAAAACTGACATACGTTGCCCACTGAAGTAAGAAGAAACGCATTCTTGATCAGACAATAACATGACAACAATGGGATTGGAAAAAAAAAAAAAAAAATTTGGAAAAAAGGGAAAAGAAAAAAAAAAAAAAAAGAGGAGAAAAAGAGACAGAACAGCGATGATTGAACGGCAGAAATAAAGCAGATGATCTAACGGTAGCATTCGTCATCTATTTATAGCATTCGTCATCTCTTTTATGTGGTTTGTAAGGAGGGCAATTGCAATTCCTATATGAACGACCTTTTTTACATACAGGTACCGAAGTTGGAGTGTATGTATATCCAGCAAATGAATTCCCACCCTCTTGAAGCATCCGGCTTATGTCAGAATCCAGCAAAAACTCCACCTCCAAATCGTCGGCGATGAGGCAGTCGTCGAGGTTTCCATCGTCGCAACTGAAAGAGGTGTTTCTACTGCTTATCTTGTAATCAAGAAATGCAGCTCTGCAACTATTATTGGTGCTGGAAAATATTAACAGCACCAACAATAATACAAGAAGAGTATTATTATTATTATTAACACCCATTTCTTTTCCAACTCTTATCCTCTCTCCGCTCATTTCTTGTCACCTTACACTCAGTATGTGTATATATAGACTCATGGAGGAGTGGACTTACAAATATGACCCGATGCACTAAAACCTAGAAGTGAAATAATTGTTCTACAAGTTCTTTTCTTCAAAAAAAGAAAAAGGGAAAATGCAATTATATTTTAGAAAATGTGAAATAATTGTTATAATTCTCATCACATTAAAATATGTTTATTAAATCAAAATTAAATTTATCAAACAATTTATATAAAATTGATCCTGTCAATTAAGAATTTTAATGCACATTTTATACTTGAATTTATTCAAATTCAATTAAAAAATTGATCTAATAAATATTCTAATTAAAATATTATTTTTGATATACTAAACAATTTTTTAGCTATTTTATTTAGGATATAGGGTTCCTTAAATATTAGATGATTAGAAGAATAGGAATTTGCGGCGTTGAAATTCCTAAATAATGCCTATAATCTTAAATTCTTTACCCTCTTATTGTTAACATAAATTAATTATTTAAAAGCTTTTGTAAAGATGGTGAGAAGAGGTCCACCAAAATTCATTGCTTTTATTCCGAAAAATCCAAAATTGAAGCCTCAGTTTTTCCTTTTTTTTTTTTTTTTTTTTGGTCTTTAAATGAGTAAAAAGCACAGTCCACAAATCCCACCATGGTGCTCCTTTCTATTTGCTATCCAGTTAATTAACTAAAAAGCAAAAGCAAAAGCAAATTCCACACTTTACACTTTTTTTTTTTTTTTTTTTTTTTTTTTTGAAAGTAGTAGTGAGTGCGTCAATTTTTTTAATATTGGGCTTTTTTTTTTTTTTTTTTTTTTTTTTGAAAGTAGTAGTGAGTGCGTCAATTTTTTTAATATTGGGAGGTGCATTTTTGCCTCTTCACTCAATGATTGATGCTATTAGTGCGTCCCTTTCTTTTTGACTGCGTTGGGCCTTGTTTGGTTTTTCGTCAAATAAAATATTTTTTTCACTTTTTGCAACATTTGTGATTTATAAATTAAAAAAACATATATATCATTTACCATAAATTGTTATACGTTTAGAAATTTAATCAAAGATTAAGGTTATAAAATTGTTATACAATTGCAAAAGAAGTGGTAGTGCTCATTCTTTGGAACTAAAAGAAGGCAAATGAAAAAGAAAAGCCATGGAATCGATCTGCCACTGTCACTGATGTTCCAACATTTCTTTTGTAAAGTTGTCAGAAATTCGTTGCCTCTAAATAAAAAATTTTGAAAATTTTGAAATTACTATTTTGTCATTCTATTTTGCAAAAATATACTAATTTTTCATCATGTTTTTTCAACGGTTACCCTGCTTTGTAGTTGATTTTTATACTTTGGTGAACTTTGGTGAATATATAATATATATATACATAGGGACAATCCCAAACCTTGCAGGTTAAAATGTAAATCAACTTCAGAGATCCACGAGTATAAAAAAATTAGAATTCAAGTAGTTATACGATTAAATGTGAAATTCAAGAAAATACAAAGTCATTTTTAAGATTCAAGAGGCCATATAATACTTTTATAGATTATATAGTTACACTTGTCATAAAGTTAATTTTTAAATTTAGAGTACTAAAAAATTTTTTGTCAAAATTCGAGAATTAAATTATGTATTCAGCCTATTTGTAACAGTTTTGTATCGTATATTTTCTATTTAATTAATAAAAAAACTACACATATAAAGAGAAATATTATCTGAATTAAAATTTTTATTTGTGAAAACTTGTGAAACAAAATCCTAATTGGAAAAGAAAAATCGAGATTGGCTGAGGGAAGATAAGGTTTGTTCCCCATGAGCGTGATTCATGTGAAATATATTTCGTTTGGCAACTTTAATAAAGTTACATTAAAAATACTTTATCCCTTCGAAAAAAATTATTGGAGGTTATTCTATCCAATATTATTACAATTATCTTATAATTTGCATTATCACACACACACACATATATATATATATTGTAATCTTTGTTTAATATTTGAATTATTTTAATTTAATGGTATCAATACAGAGATAGTATATTGATTTTTAATATGAAAAATGAAATTGAAATTAGAATCGATAAATCAAAATCAAAGAACATAAGGATTAAACTATAATTGAACCAAATTATGGTTTGTTTTCTAATTTTGGTTCCTAAATCATTTAGTTTCGGTTTTGATTTCAATTTCAAATTTGAGAAGAACTGAACAACAATTTTAATTTTCAGTCTTGTTGAGAATTGGGTCAGAACCGAAATGCACAACCTCAAGAAAAAATGTTTAGAGCTATGAATTGTCAATATTAATCATTGGCAATTTTATAGAGTTAATTAAGTTTCTTTTATTTAGAAATGAAAGAAAGCAAATAATCAAAGAAAAAATAAATAAATTTCACATTAAACAATATAGTTTCTTAATTCATTCATTATTTTGTTCTCTAATTTAAAGAAATTTTAATTTTCTCGGTTCATTAGAAAAATAGTACATATTTTTCTTTTCTTTTTTTTTTTTCCATCCTTTCCAAATGAGAAAAAATAATTTCTCTTAATATTTTCTATGGATATTTTCTTTCTTAATATTTAATATCTTAAAGATTATATTTGAATTTGGTTTATATTAATGATGTGAGTAATATTTTGGATGAAGCTCTTATTTATTGTAATATCCTGATAATATACGATTTGACAACAAAAGTATCAAACCATTTAATTTTGTTCATAGAAATTTCTCCTAATGCAAATCTATATATATATAAAATTTCTTCCTAATGCAAATCTATATATATATATATATATATATATATATATATATATATATATATATATATATATACTAATATATATATATTTTAGCAAAAGATATTTTAATTTTTATTATATCATCTCAAATATGTAGTCCCTATTAGCAAAAGATATTTTTATTTTATTTATATCTCAAATATGTAGTCCCTATAGCCTCCAATAATACAATTCCTTTAAGCAAATGAGGCAAAGAAATAAAACAGGTAAAAGAAAGAGAAGTATGATGAAGTCTGTGATGAGTGGCCAAAAAATGTGCAGCTTGATTTCCTTCACGATATATGTGATGAATGGAAGATGAGTGAAGATGTAACAAATCAGCAACACGCAGCAAAACCGAAGGGCCTGCTCTAATCCACTGTGCCCAATTAATATGAGCAACTAGTTCCATACAATCCATTTCCACCTGGAGGGGATAAAAACCTTTATCAATACTCCAAGAAAGCCTCCAAATCAAAACCTCAAGCTCTGCATCATAAGCTATTCCGGCATCAATCGGAAAACAAGCGGCAGCAACAAATTACCATGGCTATTTCGGAGGATAGCACCCCCCGCTGCTGAAAATTTGTTGAAAGACGCATCAATATTCAGTTTATAGCAATCTTGCCTAGGTCGAATCCAAGTAATAATCATTAGGTCCGAATCCAAGTAATTGAACATTGCCTTTTTAATTTTTTTATTTTGCCAAAAGTAAGCCGATAGATGTAAGTTGGGGCATTTGCCAAAAGAAGCCGAAATGAAGTGGCAATCATCTTTTGCTGGCCAAGTTGCTGCAAATCTCTTACCAGAATTGGCAATGCTCCAGTTTAATAGCAACCTACTGATATCTTGTAAAAAGAGGTCTGGAAAGCAAGCTTTATTACCCCAATTACACTTACAATACATTTTCCACACAGACCATACTATTACCTGTGGTACCAAGCGCCTAAGCTTACCCAAACTCGAATCAGGTCTGTCACAAAGCCACCAAAAGATCAACGCTTACCGCAGAGAATTTTGTGACTCAAGAGTATCTAGGAAAAAAGAGCCGAAGTAATTCCAAAGTTTAGCAATGATGGGGCAGAAATAAAAAAGGTGGTCGCCAGTTGTCTCCGACTTGAAAGCAAAATGGGGCACCGGGATTGACCATAAATCCCAAATTAAATTGAAGACGTGTCGCGACAAAGGTAAAGCTCCCCTGAGGAGTTTCCATGTGAATAGAATTGGAAAGTTAGCGGGAAAGAGAGTCCAAAATAGCGTTTGCTTGAAGGCAAAGAACTTTGTATCTCTCTTTCTATACAAATTGGTAGGCTGAAAAGCCAATAAAGTAAAGTTTGCCGTTCCTTTCTCCTGCCACACCTACATTAGTATCTGCAAAATCAACTTAACATTAGTATCTGCAAAATCAACAAGTGACCAAGCAAGAGAGTGAACTTGACAAATCCGTTTCCAAGTGCAAGAGTCGATAAGTTGATAGCGCATATCTCCTTGCCGATGATATTTTTGGAACATATAGCTAGCCCACAAAGAATTCCTCTGCATATAAGTCCACCAGATTTTGAGCGAATAGGCTTTCTGTAAAGAGTGAAGAGACCTTCTGGAAGCAAAAGGCTCATATTAAATGGCTAGCTGATGGTGATTCAAATACAAAATTTTTCTATAATTATGTGAAGATGACTAGGAGAATTCATCGTATTTCCACTATTAAGACCGAGGAAGGGACATGGATTTCTAATCAAGCTAATTTGGGTGCGGAAGGTGTCACTTTTTTTTCTTCTCTCTTCAAGTGGAGTGATACTCAGCAGATTTATCAACCTCTTCTGGATTACTTACCATCTTTGGTTACTGAGGAAAATAACAAAAACCTTGAAAGATCTCCAACTGAGGATGAGATTAAACAGGCTATTTGGCAGCTTGATCCAAATAGTGCTCCTGGACCTGATGGTTTTGATGGCAGATTCTACAGAGAGTGTTGGGAGATAATACAGTGAGATGTGTGTAGTGCAGTGAAGGAGTTTTACTTGGGTTTGCCCATTCCGAAAGCCTTTGGCAGTGCTCAGATTATTCTTATTCCGAAAGTGGAAAATCCTTCTTCCTTTAATCAGCAAATCTATATATTTATATGTAATGTAAATCTGTAATATGCTTTTCATTTAAACAAGGTTGACTTAATAAAATGATAAATGTTATTATCTAAAACTACTATAAAAGTTCAATTTTTAAATTAAAAATCTCTGAATTTTAATATGACAATAAACTAATAATTATTTTTAAAAGTATAAATATCAGCATGCAGAGCCTATTTCAAAGGTGCTCTCTTCATTCTTTATCCTATTTTTCTTTTTTAGAAAATTTTGTGTTTTTTACTTTTTTTTCCCTTATTTTTTTTATGTTTTTTGATTTGTCAACGTAATTATTTTTTAATTTAATATTTAATATATAACAATGATATTTGATAATTTTTGAAACCAAAATTTATCCAATCATCCAACTTGATCCAGCTAAAAATATAACTTTTGAATTTATTAAATTTTTTTTAAAAAATTATGCCTATATCGACCTCTCTATATGTAGAACATACAGTTCAATTTTTTCATACCCTAATTCATTTTTCGTATATTCTCGAAAACCAAACTGATAACAAAAAAAAAAAAAAAAAAAAAAATTTTTTCGTATTTATTCCTCGAAAATCAAAACTGATAACAAATTAAAAAAAAAAAAAGAATAAATAATCTGTTTCTAACTTTTCTGATATTTATTAAAAATATAAACTTTTTAAAATAATAACTGTAATTGATAATGATATTTTATTTAAATATTATAATATTTTATTAAAAAAAAAAAAAAAAGAAAAAAAAATCTGTATTCAAGCTTTTCTGATATTTATATTAAAAATAAAAACTTTTTAAAAATAATAACGTAATTGATAATAATATTTATTTAAATATATAATATTTATTTATATATAACATTTATATATAATATTTATTTAAATATATAACATCCGAGTGCAAAATGCGAAATAACGACTAGTTTAATAATAATACCAATTCAAATTCATTTAACTTAATTTGAATGCTAATTATTATTCAAAGGTGTCTTCTGTCTTAGGAATAAGCAGCAAAGAAGATAAAAAGATGCATAAAAATAAGAAAACGAATGGAGATCTATGCTTGGCCCTTTTAATTTATTTACAGTCACATATGTGGAAAGACATAAAAGTTGTCTTCCAAAATACTTCTATGGGATCTATATGAGTTTACATCTGCAGGTTAAAACTCTAATCTCCTCCTGAACTGCCAGACAAATGGCAATCAATTGATGTGAACGCATGACTTAGCCTTTGACATATAGTACTTTTCGTAGGAGAGAAACACACACTAATACTAGTATTTATCAAAACCATAACAATCAAATTATGGCAAACAGACATCAAATCGTTCTTTCTCTGACGCTAATAGTATGGGTCAAATGTGTGTCTTGTCCGGTGTAATACTGCAAATTGAGTTTCAAGCTCCGACAATTCTCTCTTGATTTTTCTTCAAGTTTTTTCTAAGGGTTCCTTTAAAATCTTTAAAAAAATCAAGATAGTGCATAAACAAGTTGAATTCTGTCAAACAATCATCCTTTACTGGGAGCAAATACAGTAATACATGAGGGAAAAACACTTACAATACACCATTGCAAAGCCAACATAAATATTAATTAGAATAATACATGGAACCGGTTTGCTTTGTATACTGTAATATATACTGTTCTTTCGTTGCTTAATTAGCATCTAGGTCTGTAGATAGGGCATTTGCATCTATAAGATGGACTCTGACGACGGGTACATCCTGGTACTGCTACTCCATTATTACTCCAAATAGTAATACTCCAAAGCTAAACACATCAGATTTTACACTCAAGTTGTTAGTGAAATAGTAAGGATCTAAATACCCAAATGCACCCTTTACATCGGTGGTTACGTGGCTCATAGATAAGCTTGTAGGGCCCAATCTCGACAGTCCAAAATCAGAAACTTTTGGGACCCACTTTTCATCAAGTGAAATGTTAGTGCTTTTGATATCACGATGGATTATGATACTATGCTCCGCACCTGCATGAAGATATTTTATTCCACGAGCAGCTCCAATGCAAATCTCTAGCCTTTGTTTCCATGGGAGTGGAGAATTATGACCACGATCAAGATGATCACGGAGGTTTCCGTGGGCCACGTACTCGTAAACGAGGACCATGAGCCGTTGATCATTGCAGTAACCGATCAGAGACAAAAGATGAGGATGACGGAGCTTCAAAAGCATCTCAATCTTTGTCCAGAACTCTTTAGATCCTTGACTTGAATTAGGTTTAAGAGCTTTAAAAGCTACTGGTGTGTTTTTTATCACCGTCTTCTTTGACATAAACTACAATTTTCTAGATAATTAATTTGCCAAGATTTAATAATTGGTGCCTAGAATCTTTGACAATAAAAATCTACATCATTTGTGCGTAGAATTAATTAGAAAGAAAAAAATCTAGATATTATTAGAGAAAGATCTAGATACTAAAATAAAAAATAATTATTGGTCTAAGATTTTTCAGACCTTCACCACTTTTTCACTAGTATAAAAAAGCTAGTTCTTTTGTGTTGCATGTGTCCAACAAACAAGTAAGAAATTCTTTCCCTAAGTTTTGTGAAAGTTTGCTTCTTATTAATATAATTTTATTTTGGTGTTCTGTGTTAGTATTATTTTGGTTGTCTTTCCATTATTATTTTTTATGTTAGAAATTATTAATCAATCTTGGAGTTTATCACTACACCGATATCCAATACAAGTAACCTTCGAATGCTGTACCAAATCCTCCATCTCCGATTAGAAGATCTCTGTCAAAGTTGTTGGTGGCGTTTCTTATCTCTTCAGTTGTAAAACGGCTGCAAATTCCTTCCGGCATGGGATTCATGTTCTCTTCACTGTGTCTTTTCCTTTACAATAAAAGATAACTGTGAAGCAGATAAGAAATAATAAAATGATTGTACCTAGTGCAGCTCTAGTAAGGGCAAGTATCTCTGCATTCATTTTCATGGAATTTCTTGGCTTGCTTGTCTGGGTAAGAGCAGAAACTGTAAATCTAATAAGGGTAGTTAAGTGAGTGGTGAACAGGATTAAGCAAGCTTAAGAAAACAATGGACAATATCAGTACGAAAATGAATAAAGGAAAGAAGGAATGAAAGTAGCAGAGAGATTTTTTATTCTCTGCTGCATCTGGAAACTGTAATTCTCACTGTTATCAAAATATCTATTTACAAGAGAGTATATATGATCTGGTGTACAAGTAACTAACTATGGGTTTGGCTAAGTATACTGGGCTGTGATGATTATTAGACAATGGTGTGTACAAGTAACTAACTATGGGTTTGGCTAAGTATACTGGGCTGTGATGATTATTAGACAATGGTGCTGTGATATTTAATATGTGCATACTGTGACTTAAATAATATCTCCTATACCCCCTCCTCAAGCTGGTGTTGGGGAGAAGTCAACCAACCCAAGGTTGGAAGAAAATGACTGAAATGTGGTTGTGGACAGGGGTTTAGTGAACACATCTGCAAGTTGCAAAGTTGAAGGTAGGTAAGGTGTGCTAATGAAGCCTAAGAGAAGCTAGGATCTGACAACATGACAATCAATGTCAATGTGTTTGGTTATTTCATGAAAAACTGGGTTTGCAGCTATGTGAATTGCTGCTTTGTTGTCATAATGAAGTGGTATTGGTTTTGGAATTTCAATGTGGAAATCAGAGAGAAGGGAATGCAGCCATTTTATCTCACAAACTGTTGTAGCCATGGACCTGTACTCAGATTCTGCAGAGGACCTGCTGACTGTGTTCTTTTTCTTTATTTCCATGAGACCAAAGCAGTGCCTAGGAAAATACAGCATCCTGTGGTAGATTTTCTTGTATCAGCACATGATGCCCAGTCTGCATCAGAAAAAGCTCTTAGCTTCATGTCATTCTGTGATGGGAGGAAGAGTCCTCTATAACTGGTGCCCTTCAAATACTTGACCACTGTCAATGCAGCCTTAAGGTGTTGTTGATCATGTGTTTGCATGAACTGACTTAGCTACTGGACAGTAAAGCTAATGTCAGGTCTGGTAAGTGACAAATACAGAAGTCGGCCAACAAGTCTCCTGAAAACATCTTGAGTTTAGAGAGGAGATCCCATGGCTGAACTGAGCTTTAGTCCCTGAATGAAAGGACTGGAGCTTATTTTTGCATTATGCAATCCAGAATCTTTGATGATATCTATGATGAACTTGTGTTAAGTGAGAAGAATTCCTTCATTTGATCTGGCAATTTCAATACCTAGAAAATATTTGGCATATCCTAGGTCTTTTATAGTAAATTTATGATGAAGATAGTCTTTGAGGTCTTGAATTAGCTCCTCGGATGGTCCTGTTATAATCCTGTTATAATTCAATCATCAACATAGACCAAAATAGCAAGAAAAGAATCTCCTTTGCCCTTTGTGAACATGCAGTTGTCAAACATGGACTGTTGAAAACCTGTAGAAATTAAGCTTACAGAAAGTTCCTTATTCAATTGTCTTCCTGCCTGCTTCAATTGTCTTCCTGCCTGCAATTTACATACTTGACCTTTGTGAGCTTTATCATAACCTGGTGGTACTTGCATGTATATAGTTTCATCAATGGACCCATGCAAGTAGATGCAAGTAGGCATTGTTGATGTCCAGTTGATGAACAGGCCAAGCTTTAGCTGCTGCCACAGTTAAGAATACTCTTACAGTTACTAACTTTGCCACAGGAGAGAAGGTCTGGTTGTAATCTAGACCCAGCAACTGGCTGTAACCCTTTGCCACAAGTCTGACCTTGTATCTATCAATGCTTCCATCTGGTTATCTGGTTTTATACTTTATACTTTATCCTGTATATCCACTTACACCCCCACAGGTTTTACATTAGGGGGTAAATCAGTTAGTATCCATGTATTGTTGTTTTCAAGAGCAGTTAATTCTTCATGCATGGCATTTACCCAATTTTTATCATTTTTAGCTTGATTATAATTTCTAAGTTCCTGGACTTTAGACACATGTGCAACAAAGTTTAGGTGTGAGGGTGTGAAATGACTAGAAGCTAGTGTGTGAGTGGAGGAGATATGAGAAACCACAAAGTCTTGTAACCAAGTTGGTGTATGTTTGGTTCTTATGCTTCTTCTTAAAACAGGAGCCTGTATTGGATCTGCTGATAATGATTCAAGAATGTTTGGTTGTATATTAGCTGGTTCAGTAGAATTGGGCTGTGATATGCCTTGTGGAGACAAATTAGGTGTTCTATTAGCTGAAGATGAGGGAGATGTATCATTTTCTATGATTGGTGGGGAAGGAGGATGTATTTGTGAAGTTTTTCTGGGTGAACCTTGCTGAGAAACATCAAATGTTGTTGTGGGAAATGAAATTGGGGATAGATATGCATCAGAAATGCAAGCTGGTAGTGTAAAATTTGTTATGGTTTCAGGTGTTTTGTGGTGATTTGTGGTGAAAAGGGAAATGGTTCAATAAAGATCACATCTCTGGAATTTGGAATAAAGTTTTGGTACTGAGATTGTACAATTTATACCCTTAAATGCTGTTGAGAATAACCCAAGGAACACACAAGGAGTGCTCGGGGCTCAACTTCAGTTTTGTGGCAGTGGTATTAGTGAGTAACATAAACATCCATTATCTGAAGTGAGGGAATGAATGCTGAGTTAAAGTGAGAATAATCTGGAGGTTTATTATATGATCTTTCATAAGGTGTTTGCCATTTGAGATTTTCAAAAGGAATTCTATTGGATATGTAGGTTGCAGATAACAAGGTTTCAGACCAGAATTGGGTTGGGAATTTGGCTTGGTGGAATATAGCTCTAGCAATATTTATTAAGGTTCTGTGTTTCCTTTCCACTACTCCATTCTGCTGAGGAGTATATACACAAGTTCTTTGATGAATAATGTCTTTTTCAAGGAAAAACTTCTGACATTCAGAATTTATGAATTCTAAGCCATTATCAGATCTAAAGATCTTGATATTTTGTTGGAATTGGGTAAGAATTAACTAGTAAAAGGATTTCAAGGCAGATGGTACTTGAATCTTGGTTGTTAGCATGTAAGTCCAGCAGTATCTGCAGTAATCATCCACCAAGGTCAACATATACACTGCATTTGTAACAGATTTAACACTGTGTGGTCCCCATAAATCTATATGTACAATCTCAAAAGGTTTTAAGGTAGAAATTTGACTAGTGAAAAAAGGTAATCTGGTTTGTTTAGTTATAGGGCAAACAGAACATGCCATATCCACAAAATCACAGTCATGTACATCATTCACATGTTTCAATCTCTTATTTGAGATATGACCTAATCTAGCATGCCACAACATTGCTAGATGTTTATTATGACTATTACATTGAGCTGTCATATTGTTTCCCTTATTTTGAACAAATACATTCACATGTGGTCAATGACTCGTTACTTTTGCAAGATACTGACCTAATCTAAGACATGCACCACAAACAGGGTTGCTAGAAGTTGTTTTTTATCTATTGAATATATACAAATTGAGGGCTGATCATATTGTTTCGCCAATTATTTTGAAAAGAATGAGTAACTTATATGTACAATTGTATGGTTAGAATCTTCATACTCTTTTCCCCAACTGCCGGGAAGTAATGGGTCCGTCAGTCGGTGTAAATCTCTTGGAATATAGAAGTATTGCGGATGAGAAATGAGTTGGGAATAAGCTTCAGACAAATGACATCGTTTTCAGGTGGTGAGTAAAGATTTTAATTACATGTAATTGAGGTTTTGCAGCTGAACCGCCGGGAAGGCCACATTACAACACATTTGAATATGGCCAGTTAAATTCCTATTGTTCAATTTTAACCCCTTTCCATGTGAGTAACCTGTATTGGGGTAGAAAGTTGCATCAGGAATAAGATCTTATAGAGTGAGGTAGATTTTTGAGGAGGGTTCAGTTTAATTATAGATACAGGGGATGGTCAAAGGAATGAATTAAAGATACTGGCAGTTGTAAGTAATGTCTTGTTGCACCTGAGTGTCTAATTTATCTACTATTCTTCAGTTACTTTTGCAGTTAAAATCAATGCTATATCAATGACAGAAATTGAGTAAAGTACCTGCAAAATGAACACTCCTGATGTGGCATCAAACTTTGCTCGCATCTGATAATCAATTTGCCTGCTTGCAAAAGGTGTGGACTGCTGCTACGAGGTGTATCATCCATCTGAACTGCATTCACCGTAGTTTGTTTCCCAAGTCAATGTTGACTCCTCTTTTCTTTTGTAATCAATGAACCAGTCTGGGATATCCCATGGATTTTTGAAGAGTTGTCTATGGGTATGTGCCATGGCTTCATATTTGCAATTTGAGCTAATACTTGTCTTTCCTTGTCTTCTTATTATTTGTTGGTAGTAATGAGTTCCCTGAATTTTACCTCTGTTAATTTACCAGTTGCACGCTAGATTGTTGTAGGCATTGCGTTTTGTAGTTCCTTCTAGCTAACAAATACCGTTTGAAACGTTTATCAAATGGATTCCACATAATCAACTGTATTGGTACCCCTTCTCTTAATGCTTCTCAACACTCAAAATCTATGGGAATAAGCTTATTTCGATTGATTGGAAAATGTAATCCATTAAAAAGGATTTGATTACTTTACATTGTCATAAAAAACCCGCTCATTAGAAAACTGCATTGCCTATCTATTTGTTTGTCATAATCTGAAATTGCATTTGTTTTGACCACAACATGTAGCGTCAAAGGTGCCAAACACAGTAATCATGGTAACACATTCATCTCTAAATTTTCCATTTTCTTTTTGAGATTTGTATTAGAGGACACTTTGTTACATTCACATTTGACTGCGTTTCCTTGCTTGTAACTTGCAATTTCTCTCTCAATCTATAATAATATCATTGGGCCATTACACTCGTCCATAACACCTCTGTTTTAGGGCTCATCCCAAAGTAACTTTTTGGCAAATTTAATGGCCAAAATACAAGGTCATAATTGAATATCAATCCCTTGGATACAGCATTAATCCCGATCCACGAAGCTACCATGCTATCTTGTTTTAGCTCATCCCAAAGTATTTTTGCAATTTTGCAAAATACAAAGGCATCTGATATCTCCTTGGATACAGCATTAATGATCCACGAAGCTACCATGCTATCTGCTTGTAACCACCTCTCATATTCCTCTGACTGTGAATCAGGTTGAGCTATGGTTCCATTAATAAACCTAGCTTGTTCTTCGCCCTGAGAGCTACCATTACACGTCTGCTCCATGAGAGATAATCCTCTGGTCCTTTTAATGAAGAATTCACCAACCGAAATCCAGGAGATTCTGAGTTATTCACATTAAAGGATCATTATCATGATTTTTGCTAGTAACTGCAGCAATAAGCCTTGCCACATCTTCTAGAGTCATCATCTTGATGTTCAACCAGATCTAAAATAAATTTTACTCTTGAATTGCAGAAATCCAAGAAACAGATCAATTAACCTGCTTTGATACCATGAACAGGATTAAGCAAGCTTAAAAAAACAATGGACAATATCAGTACGGAAATGAATAAAGGAAAGAAGGAATGAAAATAGCAGAGATTTTTGATTCTCTGCTGCATCTGGAAACTGTAATTCTCACTGTTATCAAAATATCTATTTACAAGAGAGTATATATGATTTAGTGTACAAGTAACTAACTATGGGTTTGGCTAAGTATATTGGACTGTGATGATTATTAGACAATGGTGCTGTGATATTTAATATGTGTAGACTATGACTTAAATAATATCTCCTATAAGTGGTGGTGGAATTGGAAACTAATGAGACATTAGGGCCTTGGAGGGCAAAGGAGTCCTTGTTTCACTTTTTTTCTAAGTCTTCTACGGCAGCTAGACGCGTTCATGGTTGGTTTGATTTGGTTCTGTAACAGAGCAACATCGCTTGGAAATTATTAGACAAGACAGGGCTAAAGATATACTTCTTACATAAAATTAAAAGAAAAAAGGGGACTTTGATTCCTGGAAAAGCTACTTTTAACTCTCACTAAGAACTAGTATGAGAATTACGGCGCACACCCTTGAACTGAATGGTTTAGTAAGAAATTAATGTAAATGGGGTTATTCATTTAATAAATAAATTTATAATCTCAATTAGTAAAGGAAAAGAAAATAATTTAGAAAACAAAATCTTAAAATACGTATGTACTATTACTTCTATCTAATTTATTTAATTAAACAATTAGGCTGACTTTAACAATTATTCCAAGTCATTCTTTATAGTTTTAGAAGAGACCAGCACCATCATCTTTAACAATTATGCCACTCCAAATTATCTCCTTCGCTTTTGGTAAAAGCACGACAATTATTAGTCATGTTGTTCTCTATATTATCACTTGATAGAGAAACCAGAATCGTTGATATTTCCACAGATAATAAGCCTCCTTACCTTTTTAGCTCTTATGTGGCTGTCGTTCGTCTTTTTATTCATTTAATTAAACTCAATTTTATTGACATTTATTTCCAACAAAGAAAGTGTTTTGCTTTTCATTTAGCATTTCTCTACATGCTTTCTGTTCTTTTACATATACATAATATATACTTATATATATAAATTCAAGCAGAGATGATTGTGATAAATAAATTCAAGTTAGATAATAGGGGATATTATTTGTTTATATCTGTAGATTGACTCATCTATATACCAATACAATAAATAAGTGTTTAAAAAAATTTTGACTTAACTTAGTGGGAAGTGTATATACTATCTAGTAATAGATTCAGGTTCGAATTCCCTCCTAATACTAAATAAAAATAAAATATGATTCTTTTGTCTCTTTTTTTTTTTTTTTTTTTTTTTTTTTGGGAAGTGGTATATACTATCAGTAATAAGATTTCACATGGTTCGAATTTCCCTGGCTAATACTGGTAAATATTTAAAGAAATAAAATATGATTCGGGTATTTGTCTCTTTTTATTTTTTTTTTGGTTATTTTTTTTTGTGTCTACTAGAAGTTCTTCCTGCCCTTAATAATTCAAAGTTATTTTTTTTTTTTTTTTTTTTTTTTTTTGTGTCTACTATATTCTCCTGCCCTTATAATTAATTATTATTGCATAACGTTAACAAAATGTATTCATTTAAATCTTGCCACATTAATTATATAGACAATCTCTGCAGTTATATTCATTAATACGTTTTTACAAAATAAAAAAAAAAAAACTCCAGTGTTATGCATTGTAACCACAATGGTGACTTCCCTAAGAATTTTCATTCTTTTTCTTTTGGAGGCCAAATTCAAAATGTCGGTGTTAAGATTACAATATCCTAAAGTGGTTTTTAATTATACATGTGAAATATTATAAATTTAAACTCAGTTTCAAAACCGGATGGAAGTATTCTTTTGAAAGTACAATTTTTCATCTAACAAAATGTTAGAAGTCTTTATATCTCGATGTATTATGGTATGTGAATCGCCAGCATGAAGATAATGAAGTATGCGTGCTACTGCAATGCAAATCTCTAGCCTTTGTTTCCATGGGAGTGGAGGATTATGACTTTGATAAAGATGATCACGCAGAGTTCCGTGGGCCATGTACTCGTAAACGAGGACCATGAGACGTTGATCATTGCAGTAACCTATCAGAGATACGAGATGAGGATGACGGAGCTTCGAAAGCGTCTCAATCTCTGCCCAGAACTGATCAGATCCTTGGCTTGAGTTAGGTTTAAGAGCTTTAATAGCTAATGGTGTGGTTTTTTCACTGTCCAAGTAACCTTTGAATACTCTACCAAATTCTCCATCTCCGATTAGAAGATCTCTGTCGAAGTTGGTGGTGGCGTTTCTTATCTCTTTAGCTGTAAAATGGCGGCAAATGCCTTCCGGCATGGGAATCATGTGCTCTTCACTGCTTCTTTTCCTTTTGCAATAAAAGAAAACTGTGAACCAGATAAGAAATAATAAAACGATTGTACCTAGGGCAGCTCCAGTAAGGGCAAGTATCTCTGCATTCATTTTCATGGAATTTCTTGGCTTGCTTGTCTGGTTAAGAGCAGAAACTGTAAATTTAATAAGGATGGCCAAGTGAGTGGTGGAATTGGAAAATGGAGAAACTAATAAGACGTTAGGGCGTTGCAGTCCTTGTTTCACTTTTTTAATTATGATGGAAATTCTCACCAAATTAAATATGAATTAGAGAATAATTAATTTTAACAACTAAAAAAAAATACTAAATTATCTTTCTTTTTTTTTTTTTTTTCTAAAATATATAATTTTTCAAGGTGGAGCAATCCTCACTGAACCCTTAAGTTTTTGTTCAAGGTGGAGCCCAGGCTCATGACTTTGGGCTGCAAAGCCTGGCCCATCATATCACCCTTAATTTACTTTTTTTTTTTTTTGAAATATTTAATCTACTTTCCTGATTACAACCATAATTCATTTATTTAAACAATTAATAAGCTTGACCTTAAACAATTATTCCAAGTCATTCTTTATAGTTTTAGAATGAGACCAGCACCACCATTTTCAGGTATCCACACATAGCATTACAACGTTGATTTATAATCGACGTGTTTTCTGCGCTTAATATGTCTTTTCTTTTCTTTTATCTTATGCATGATCCACATGAGGCTGCTTTATTTGCATTGCTACTGAGACCAGTCCTAACCTAAACATTTCAGGTTCTCAACATAGCATTAACACGTTGGATTAATAATCGACGTGTCTGCGCTTAATATGTCTTTTTCTTTATCTTTATCTTTCATGACCACATGAAGGGCTGCTTTATTTGCATTGCTACTCCAATTTTTTTTTTTTTTTTTTTTTGGTTTTTCTTAGAAAAAAAAAATCTAATGATCTCCTCCACTCTTGATTAAAGCGCGATAATTTTTTTAGATTCATATGAATAATGATTGCTACTTTACAATAAGGAATGAGACGTTCGATGAGAAGCCTACACTACCCAACTTTGGTATTATGATTATTTTCTTAACAATTCCTACTATTTCAAAAACACATTAATCATTCTAGACAAATTAAGACAGAAACATTAACCAAACAACATAGACACACTTCCCAATTACAAAAATCACAAGACAGAAAACCAATATTTCTAGTTTCTTCAAGAGTTGATAGTATCAGAGAAGACATGGCTAGACGTTAAGCTACCAGACAACGTACTGGGAAAAGTCTATCCAGTAGTAATATCTGTATCAGTATCAAGATCCATTAACCCACTTGCATTACTTGAAGCCAACTCGGACCCACCAAATATATTTGCATATCGAGAAGCTAGACGTTAAGCTACCAGACAACGTACTGGGAAAAGTCTATCCAGTAGTAATATCTGTATCAGTATCAAGATCCATTAACCCACTTGCATTACTTGAAGCCAACTCGGACCCACCAAATATATTTGCATATCGAGAAGGATGAAATGATACTTTAGGATATAAACATTCACCTCCGGGATTCACTTTTTCTTTCGCAGAATCTGCAGCTTGCTGCAACTCCAATGCGAACTGAAGCCTCTCCATTACATCATGCATAGAAGGTCTATCAATACCCTGATCACGCACACAGCTCTCTGCAATCTCTACAAATTTATTAAAACACTCTGGAGATATTTTTCCTACTAATTCAGGATCAATTATTTGATGAATATTCCCATTTTGGATGCATTTTCGCGCCCAATTGACTAAATTCACCTCATCTTCATCCAAATTGCGGTTGACTGCTTTCCGAGCACATAGCACTTCAAACAATACAACACCAAATGAGTACACATCAGATTTTTCTGTTAATTGATGGCGTCGAGCATATTCAGGATCCAAATATCCCCATGTACCCTTTACTACAGTACTAATTGCAGAATTGTTTATACCAATTTTTGACAATCCAAAATCTGAGAGTTTAGCAACCCAATTTTCATCTAACAAAATGTTGGTAGTCTTTATATCTCGATGAATTATAGTGTGTGAAGCACCAGCATGAAGGTAATGAAATCCCCGCGCAGCTCCAATGCATATCTCAAGCCTTTGCTTCCACTCAAGTGGTTTCTTGTTATTTTCATAGAGATGGTCTCGAAGAGTACCATTTATCATATAATCATAAACTAGTATCATTTCACCTCCATCTATACAATATCCTATTAAAGAGACAAGATTGACATGGCGGAGTTGGGAGAGCATTTCTATCTCTGTCTTGAATTCGCGAGCACCCTGTCGAGACTCTCGATTCAAGCGCTTGATTGCAAGGGTCGTAGCTCCATTATCAAAATTAGCTCTATAAACATTTCCAAATCCACCTGAACCAATTATCAAACTCTCATCAAAACCATTTGTTGCTTCTTTAATCTCTTTTAGTGAAAAATGGCGGCATAGTTCTTGCGGTAGAGAGGAAGAAGCTGTTGTCCTTGATGATTTACCTTTGTAAGATTTCAACCGCAAACAATAGCTTAATGATTTATAATAAGCACCATGATGATGCTTTCTCTTCCTCAGTTGCCAAGCAACTAAACAACCCAACAAAGAAATTATTATCAAACCACCACCAAATGCAAGGAACAGTACCTTTTTAGTATTGGACTTGCTGAGTTATCAAGAACCACCACCAATGCAAGGAACATACCGTTTTTAGTATTGGACTTGCCTGTTGTTGTGATGGTGGTGGCTGCGGGCGCTTTGTAGTTGTTTGGACGAGACAGACACAACAGGATTAGGGTTCCCGGCAAGATTTGACCGTTAAGAATCATTCAACTTGAAAACTTCAAGCCCATCAAGAAAAAGAATCCACCTAACATAACTAGAAAAATTCGGCCTTAAAGTATTAAAATGATATAATCATGCTCAAATATAATCATCTGCAACCTCTCCTTTCTCCTTCCCAGTTGCGAATATATAGTCATTATATATAGGAGTCAACACACCACCGCTTGATTCAATAACATCAAAACCCAGATTCGCCGTCTGATTGTCGAAATAGACATTGAATCGTCTCATGTTAATTTCAACATCTTCATGAAATTCACAAAAATGAAGCCTTACAAGGTACTTGAATCCTCGATCAACTGGTAAAATCCAAGTCAAATGAGTATCAATGATTCTCATTTGCCGAGCTGTCAAGTAAACATCATCGGGTGCTATATAAGCTGGAATTCTTGAATAATTAAGAGAAAGACCCGAACCATCAGCGACAAGGGCTCCGACATTTGAGAACATGTTATCAACATCCCATAATCTATACATGCCAGTATCACTCGTAGACGGAACGGTGGTTGCTCCAACATTTAATCTATAAATATTTTCTAATGCAGTGCCATTACCCACATAAAACTGTTCTCTTTCGCCGATGAATTTAAGACCTTTAATCTCTGGTGGCGTATGGTAAAGATTAGCAGGCATGGATAAAATCTCAATTCCATTAATAAAAGCATAGGAATTGAAAGATGGAGAAAAAGTTAAATTCAGTTGTTGATTCTCTGCAACATTTAAGCAGAATTCTTTAAAGAAAGTCTCTTGCCGGTTAGAAGAATAAAGAGAGGCACTGAAGTTCTTGAGTAAAGTGAAAGGTCCTGTTTTGACGTCAAAGAAGTCCTTAGACTTGTTAAATCCGCCTTGATAATTAGATGGGTAGAAGAAGAGGCGGATAAATTTTTGACCAGCAGTAACAGGGAATGTATAAGTGAATTGGGTTTGAGAGATGCGAGCTGTCATGTAAGGAACAGACGCGACAGAGCTGCCTTGCCTAAGAGCGATGGCGGATACTGATTTGGTTGAATTAGAATGATCTACAGGGCCAAATTTGGAGTTTAAATCACCAGTCCATTTGCTGCCATCAGGTGCGGTTGTTTGGCCTGAAAAGCCACAATTGGAAAGGATTATGTCAGTTGGAGTGTAAGGAGGTTTAGAAATGGCGATTTTGATGTGTTGCAGTAAAAGAATGAAGAGAAAGGAGGAGATAGGTTTGAGAAATGAGTGGATATCCATGGACATGCGCGAACAATCAAACAGCAAATAGCTAGTCCTGAAGATTGGATTAGATTGATGAACTCGTGAATTTGAACTACTGATAATACTGCTCAATTCATCATCTTCAAACTGCAAAGGTATCTATTAAAAGCTAGTAGATTGGCCCCATACCCAGGTATTCCAGTCAATTTCCAATTAGTGTGATCGCAAAACCAATTTAAGTTCAAAAGTGGACTTCGGCAGACCTCTATTCATTGTTGATATTGTAAAATGTGAAAGCAAATATAAAGTATATTTGTGTGGTTATTTTTTATAGTTAAAATAGCGTTAGAATAGCTGTAACTCTAACAGATATTTATTAGTAGCGATAGAATAGTAATAACTCTAACAGATACACACTTGTATATATTCTTACTCTAATATGCAGAGTAGATATTACCGAATAATAATATTCTGAGGAGGCTATCATTCATCAGCTCCTCTTTCAATTTTGTATATTTCTATTTTATGAAATTCCTTTTTTGTTGGCTGCTTTGATCCTTTTCATGGTATCAGAGCTAGGGATAATAGATTGATTTGATCCCTGTATTCAATTTCTTGTGGGTTAATCAGAGCTAGGATAAATAGAGTTGATTGATCCTGGTATTCAATTTCTATGTAATGCTCCTTGTCGAATTGTTTTTTAGAAGAGTGATGTCCCCAGAACGATCCTGGCGAAAATTACGGCCGCCGTCAACGCCAAAATGTAACGAGACCGAATCCGTAAATCAACTCATAGTTCGGGCTGCCGCGGAATTTAGTCTTGTGAGTGTCCTTTGAAAGGGCCTAATACCTTCCATTGAGCCAGAGCATACAATAGCAAGAGCAGAGCAGTACAAATAGCACTGAGAGCCAAGAAAAAGTTAGGGTTCGTAAATGGGAAAATAAAAGCCCCAGAACCAGATTCTGATGATTATGAGAAGTGGTTGACAGCGGACAGTATGGTAGTGTCGTGGTTGCTTAATGCTATGTCAAAAGAAATATCCGATGCTTTCATTTTTTGCAAAAACGCAAAAGCCCTCTGGGATGAGCTGAAACAGCGATATGGCGAAAGCAATGGGCCTATGGTTTATCAGATTGAAAGAGAAATTACAGGTTACAAACAGGGAGATGATTCTGTGACTGGGTATTATACAAAACTTAAGAAGAAGTGGGATGAGCTATTGTGTCTAGCTCCTTTACCAGTATGCTGTGAGAGGGGAACTACAATTACAGATTATGACAATAATAGAAGGCTTATGCAGTTCTTGATGGGTTTAGGCGATGAGTACGATAATGTGAAGAACCAGGTGTTATTGCAGGACCCTTTACCTTCGATCAACAAGGCTTACTCTATGGTTATGAGCGTAGAAAAGCAGAGAGAAGTGCAAACCAGTAGTGTTACATCTGCTGAAACTGCTGTTGCTATGATGGCTCGAAGGGGAAGCAACAACTATTCAGACAATGCCAGCAGCTCTAGAAACAATAACAGGAGCACTTGTTATACCAAGAAAGAGGATAGAAAAAAGAGGTATTGCACCAAGTGTAAAATGGGTGGGCATACTATAGAAGATTGTTTTCAAATTCATGGTATCCTGGTTGGTTCATCGAGTTACAAAAGAAGAAGGGGGTAGATGTGAGAAAATATTACAGTGCAAATAATGTTGCACAGATTGCAGTTACAGACTCTCCACGCAACAACATGTTCAAACGCAGAGGGTAAGATGCTCAGGTACAAAGGGGTACTCAGATTATCATCTAGCTAGGAGTTCAAAAGTTCTTCAAGCTAAAGCGAGGTTTCCACTGAACTGATGATGAAGGGCGCATTAGAACGGGTGAATTTTCGCAGTAACGTTACTCAAATTCTGTTATAACTGGTATTGATAATGCAAGGATAATTGGATATTGATTCTGGTGCTCACTGACCATATCAACACCCAAATTATCCTCCTTGATCAATTATTCAGTTAAATCCACCCAAAACAATTGCGTTACCTAATAACGTCCGACAGAAAAAGTCACACTAGCATAGGAACATGAAAATGAATGACGATTAATTTTGGTAACATGTTTCTATATGTTCCTTCATTAGCTACAAATCATTTATATATAAGCTGCCACACCGATTCTCATTGTCAAAACTCATTCCTAGAACATGTGTTTTTCAGATTACTGACTTAAAGGAGGTTGGGGTAGAAGAAGAGTATTGAGCTCTTATTTGTCTAGAGATTCTTTTAATAAGCAAATAAGTTGTTTTTCTGTCACTGGTTGTGGTGAACATGATAGACATTTAGCTATGCTTTAGCATGCTAGATTAGGGCATGTTGCTCATAAGAGATTGAAGCATGTTGATGGTATTTCAAAATGTGATTATGCTGATTTGATTTGTTCTGTTTGTCCCATTGCCAAACAAACCAGAATTCCTTTTTCACCTAGCCGAATTTCAACTACGGAAGTGTTTAATCTTATTCATGTTGATTTATGGGGTCCTTATCATTTGAAATCTATCACAAATGTTGTTTATATGTTGACTATAGTTGATGATTTTAGTCGGTTTTGTTGGACTTCCATGTTGAAAAGTAAAGATCAAGTATTCTCTGCCCTGAAATTTTTTTTTCATTATGTATTCACTCATTACACCAAGAAGATTAAAGTTATTCGAACAGATAATGGTACTAAGTTTCTCAATAATACTTGTAGCTCTTTCTTTCAAGAAAATGGGACATTACATCAATGATCTTGTGTTTACACTCCGCAGCAGAATGGAGTTGTCGAACGGAAACATCGGTCATTGTTAAACATAGGCCGAGCCTTATTATATCAATCCAAACTTCCACCCAAGTTCTGGTCTGAGTTCGCCAAACTTCCATCCCAAGTTCTGGTCTGAGTCAAGTTCTGGTCTGAGTTGTTGTTGACTGCCACCCATATTACCAACAGATTACCCTCTGAAAACTTGAATTGGCAAACACCTTATGAGCGACTACATGGGCAGCAAGTGGATTACAGTTACTTCCGTACTATAGGCTATCTGTGTTTCGCTACAAATACCTTACCTCATAAACTGAAATTCGATCCAAGGGCATCTCCATGTGTTTTAATTGGTTATGCTCAACAGCAAAAAGCATATTGATTATACAACTTGATTATAAAGACTATAATCAATTCACGGGATGTTGTTTTTGCAGAGTCAGTGTTTCCCTTTCATCATACAAAACCCGAAACTGTCACTGATTTTTGTTTGCCTACATGTATTTCCGATGCAGACCTTGATGTTTTATCGTATCCTATACCTTCCACTGAGACAGATTTTGTGTCGCAACTAGACCAACAGTATGTACCCGAAGGAGATAGTGTACCTCAACTAGACCAATTGAATATACCCGATTCTGCTTCTTTTGAATCAGTTGAACATGTCACAGCAGAATTCACAGCAGAAATCGTCCCCTTTTTCAACACTGCCGCAACCGAAGAAGTACTAGACAACGAAAACCCCAGCTTGGCTTTCTGATTTTTGTCACTAATCCACAAACCAGTCCCACTACACTTTAATCTTCTCATTATCCTTTGTTTTGTTCAAATAATCCAAATTATATCCAAAGTTATTGAACCTTGCACTTATAATCAAGCTAAAAATAACAATAGTTGGGTAATTGCCATGAATAAAGAATTGACTGCCTTAGAACAAAACAATACATGGGTGCTTACTGATTTGCCTTCTAATGTTACTCCTATTGGTTGTAAGTGGATATGTAGGGTTAAATATAATGCTGATGGCAGTATCGAAAGGTACAAAGCTCGGCTTGTTGCTAAAGGGTACAATCAGCTTCTTGGCTTGGATTACAACCAGACATTTTCACCTATTGCGAAACTTGTTATAGTTCGAGTGTTTTTAACTATTGCAACTGCATTTACTTGGCCAGTGCATCAGCTTGACATCAATAATGCGTACTTACATGGTTCTATAGATGAAGACATTTATATGCAGGTACCTCCAGGGTATGAGAAAGCCAAACCAGGGCAAGTTTGCAAATTGCAACGGCCTCTATATGGGTTGAAGCAAGCTGGCAGACAATGGAACAAGGAATTAACTGCAAGTTTAATAGCTGAAGGTTTTTGCCAATCCTCTTTTGATCATTGTTTGTTCACTCGAGGTAACGGTAATACATTCATTGCTGTCTTGGTTTATGTCGATGATTGCCTGATTTCTAGTCCCTCAGTTGCTTTGATTGATGAATTAAAGGCTTATGTGCATGGGACATTTACTATTAAAGATCTTGGACATGCCAAGTATTTTTTGGGCATCGAAATAGCTCGGTCAACGGACGAAATGTTGTTAACTCAGCATAAGTTTATAACAGATATTGTTACAAACACAAGTTTACAAGATTCCAAACCAACGTCTAGTCCTTACATTCAAGGACTCAAACTCAGTTCCGACATGAGCAGACCTTTGCAAGACCCAGAACGTTACAGACGTTTAATCGGCAGACTATTATATTTGTCACTCATTAGACCTGATATTAGTTATGTTGTTCAACAACTAAGTCAGTTTATGCAATCTCCTCACCATCAGCATTTCCAGGCAGCATTGACAGTGGTGAAGTATTTACATGGTACTATTTAAAGGGGTTGTTTCTTCCAGCTTCAAATGATCTAAAGCTTCGAGCTTTCTCAGATGCCGACTGGGCCTTTTGTGCGGATACTAGGAGACCTGTTACCGGGTGTTGTATCTTTTTGGGTACTTCCTTAGTGTCATGGAAGTCGAAGAAACAAACGACTGTAAGTCGATCTTTCGTCGAATCTGAGTATAGAGCTATGGCTTCAACTGTTTGTGAAGTTCGGTGGCTGTCTTCTTTACTTACTGATTTTCACATTACTGTTCCTACTCCAATTCCGTTACATTATGACAATAAAGCAGCAATTCATATTGCAGCTAATCCCGTTTTTCATGAGCGAACAAAACACATCGACATTGATTGTCATGTGGTTCAGGCACAGTTACAAAATGGATTCATTAGTACTCATTAGTACCTCCTTATTTTGCCCAGCCTTCCATGCAACTAGCGACATGTTCACAAAAACCTTTGTTCTACTCAGCTATTTCGAATTATGGTGTTGCAAGCTTGGAATTGGTTTGATTTCTCACCAACTCCAGGCTTGAGCGGGGAGGGTATAAAGTATATTTGTTGTGGTTTTATCTTTTTATCAGTCAAAAATAGCGTTAGATAGATATAACTCTTAATAGATATTTGTTAAGTAGCGTTAGAATAGCAAATAACTCTAACAGATACACACTTGTATATATTCTTACTCTATATGCAGACGATATGACGGAATTAATATATTCTGAGGAGGCTATCATCGAGGAGGCTATCATTCATCAGCTCCTCTTTCAATTTTGTGTCTTTCTATTTTATGAAATTCCTTTTTTGTTGGCTGCTTTGATCCTTTTCAGCAAATTCACTTATTGACTATTATAGTGTAAACCTGAAACTTTGTTCAAAAAGTGGCCTTCTCTTTTTTTTTTTTTTAACTACTAATTATTTTTAAACAAAAAGCAAATCGATATCTCCATCTTATGGAATTGACTACCTACATTTTTTTTAATATAATACTACCTCCGTTCAGAACAAATTTTAGGATTAAGGAAAGAGTTAAATAGAAATTTTTATCTATTTTTTCCAATAACACCTCCAATTAGCTTTCAATGCATAATTAATAGTTAGAAAGACAACTCATTAATAGAGTATTTGAAGGATGCATTCATTAGTTAAAATCTTTAAGAATTTTAAAGAGTTTCCTCAATCTCAAATTTAGTAGATTTACATCGTTTTCAAAAATACGGCACTAGTAAGCAGAAATGATGAACTTATCTTCTTCATACTGTGAAAGAAGGGCATTGGGTTTATTCGCTAAGACAAAAATTTGTGCCCATATTAGTAAGGTGCAGTGTCAATTTAAAGGCGATTTTGGAGGAAGGATACAATAATATAAATCCGTGACCGTATTATAAAAACTTTCTGAGAAAAAATAGTCATATTCATGTCCACATGTGTAAAGTTGAGCACACTTCTTCAGTCATAAAGACTTTTTTATTATTAACGCACAATAATTAAAATGTGTGGCCATATTAGGATACCCGGCTGATCCAATACTCTTATTCATGCTCAAATTTGTAAAGTTGAGCACATTTCTACTGAACCGCTCATAAACATAGCAATTACTCATGCTTTGGAAACATAAGTTCATTAATTGCCCAACCCACATTTTGTTTGCCACTATTCTTGTTAATTGAACCGAAATAAAGGCAGTAATAAGGGTTATTGAAGGGTATTTTAGACTTTTTCTTTTGGCATCCTTTCCAAAATTTTCATTTATATTAAAATTCTCTATATAAAATAAACACCAAAAATAGAATATGTAACACCCACTGCCCAGTCCCGAGAGACCGGACGGCGAATGCCACATTCTGTGCCGGAGGCACCGTCTTAACTTAACATATAAATTATAAAATTAAAAATTATGAATTAGAAGTAATTGAGTATTCACAAGTTTAGCGAGTAATAATTTTTTTTATAATAGTAATTTCATTTCATTTTCTTATCTTTTTTGTTATATAGATTGGGAAAAATCCTACATAAATACTGAAAGAATATCCCTTTAAATACTGAGCTCGCCAAACATGTGAATACAAAACACTCCCAATTAAACTTCAAACTTCCAACATCTCCAAATTATCATCATAATACAACAACACTTTTATATTTTCATAATTGTATAAATCCTCGATGGCGTTTAATATCCATCAATTAATTGCATTCATTATATATATCAAGTCTTAATGAACTAATCATACCAACTATCTTAAAATATTTCATATTCAATCATTAATTTACCAACTATTATCTTAAAATATTTCATATTTCAATCATTTAATAAATCTAGTTATATCCAATATATACACCAAAATAATTTATAATTACATGCTTAAGTTTATAACTCAAATAACATAAATCTCCAAAATGTAAATAAATTTTATACATGCACAACATGTCATAATTCTTAATTACATCAAACTAATTCTACCACTACTAAAATAGTCTCTTCTGTTCTGAAGCTACTCTTCTGGTCTTCAAGTAGCAACCATGGTCTTCAACCTGCACGTGATTAAAATCAACGCGCTGAGTATAAAACTC
The DNA here is from genome assembly GCF_014843425.1 of Jatropha curcas. The sequence continues at coordinate 1,585,536 of NW_023591619.1, read as the reverse complement.
ATTAATGCTCAAAAATGACAAACTTACCAATATTGCGATGGCAACACACTTAAAACATAAATTTTCATCAAAAGATTTACAATCATAAAATCATTAATGCTTCAACATACATTTACATCCATAGCAAAAGAAATATCAAATAAACTTATAATTAATAACATAAATAATTTAATGCTTCCAAATCATAAATTCATTACTTGGACATTTATTATACCAATAAACATACTATTTATTTTAAACCATGTACCGAAATATCATGCTTTGAAAATTCATCAGTATATTTTCATTGTCTTACTTTACTTGAAACATTTATTATACCAATTAACATATACTATTTATTTAAAATCATTTACCGAAAATATATGCTTTGAAAAATTCATTTTGATAAACATAATCATTAATTTCCAAAGGTAAGGATTACTAAAATAAATTATCTCATTCGTTTATATTGTCTTACAAATATTTTTCCCAAGGGGCTCGCATTACACTTAGAAGAAAGAGAAAGCAGATAGTTTTTCATAATAGCCTTTAGGGTCGCAACCTTTCATAATGGCCTATAGGTCGCATTCTTATTCAAAGATATAGAGCGCGTCCGCCCTAACATTTAAGACCACCCATGGCCTAGCATATGATCATAGCTTCTTATTCATAATGGCATCAAATGCCGAGGCATGCTCATCATACATAATAAAATCCAAATCACGGCATCTAAATTCACACTAAGTACATTAGAGCCTCAAAATCCTTGTTTTAATCTTAATTCATAACACTTATCATAAAATTGTCTTATTCTTTAGTCTTCTTAATCTTATTCTTTAGTCTTCTTAAATTCATATTGTAAGCTTACTTTAGAACGTAAGAAACTCATGAAAAATTCATACTTAAACATAATTACTTAACATAGAAAATTTCTTATCATATGAAATCATACATGTAAGCTTACGTTAGAGCTTTAGTGACTCATGAAAACTTCATACTTAAATATAATTACTTAATATAGGAAATTTCTCATAAAAATACTATTTAACATAATTACTTAACATAATTACACACCGTTAAAATACTATTTAAGATTTGAAAATATGTTTCAGGAAAATAATTTATTTTCTTTCATTAAATCTCAAATTAATACTGATAAATTTTGGTGGTCATAGTAATAGCAGTGGTGATCGTGACTAGTGCATGGTGATTATTGATGATTGACGATGATACCTACCCATAAATCAAAGTATTAACATTATATAAATCTGTGTTTATAAAGTTATAATTTCACTTTTCAAAAAATATTTTTCTTTTTGAAAAATTTTAAAATGACTTATAATTATTTTATGACAATAAACTTAGAAATGTTTTTATCTTACAAAGTTGTCTAAAAACTTCCAAGTATACAACTTTGTATATATGAAATAATTCAAAAAACTATATTTTTTAAACAATTCTTACAGTTAGTAATTCTTTCATTTTCAAATTGTAGCATTAATTAACATTTAATTATATTTTCAAAAAAAAAACATTTAATTATCAATTACACAAATCTTTAAAAATTAAAACGTTTTAATAATAGTGGGACTAATGAGCAACCAAAATACATATAATTCACAAATGCCATCAAAATTAGCAACCAAAATGTAAGGAGGGCATTTGCAATTCAGATATGGATAACCGTCTTTACATTCAGGTGTTTGGGTTCGAGAGGGTGTATATCCAGAAAATGGATCCCCACTCTGTTGAAGCATCCGGGTTATGTCAGAATCCAGCAAAAACTCCACCTCCAAATCGTCGGCGATGAGGCAGTCGTCGAGGTTTCTATCGTCGCAACTGAAAGAGGTGTTTCTACTGCTGATCTTGTAATCAAGAAATGCAGCTCTGCAACTATTATTGGTGCTGGAAAATATCAACAGCACCAACAATAATACAAGAAGAGTATTATTATAATTAACACCCATTTCTTTTCCAACACTTATCCTCTCTCCCCTCCTTTCTTGTCACCTTACAATCAATATGTTTAGAGATGGTCATATTACGGTTCCGGGAACCGGAACCGTCAGTTCGAACCGGTCCGGAACCATAACCGGAACCGGTGAGAACCGAAACCGGGCTGAACCGGAACCGAAACCGGAGAATTCCGGTTCGGTTCCAGTTCCAAATTTTCTGGAATCGGAACCGGCGGTTCCTGAGAACCGGTCGGAACTGGACTGGAACCGCCGGTTCCCCGGCCCGTTCGAACCGGCAGTTCTAGCCAAACTGTCAGGTTTTTTTTTTTTTTTGTTTTTTTTTTTTTTTTAAATTTTGTTGTGAAATCTCTTAATTATGTTCAAGTCTTTTAAAAAAAATAATTTAATTTAAGTATTTTTTTTAATTTTTAGGTGTATCTTTTAAGTTTTTATGTTCAAATATTTTTTTGTATAGCCAGTCTTCAAATTTAAAATTTATGTTCAAACTTTTTTAAACAAAAAATAAAGTTTCATTGAAAATTTTTTTTTAAAAAAAATAATTATGTTCAAGTCTTTTAAAAAGTCTTTAAAAAAAATAAATTTAATTAAAGTATTTTTTAATTTTTTAGGTGTATCTTTTAATTTTTTATGTTCAAATATATATATTTTTTAAAACCAGTCTTCAAAATTTAAAATTATGGGATTCACCAGAAAACCGATCGGAACCATCGGTTTGGTCACCGTACCGAAACCGGAACCAGAACCGGAACCAAAACCAAAATTTTTCGGTTCGATTCCAGTTTCAGTTTTTTGGAAATCGTAACCACCGTTCCGGAACTGTGGCCACCCCTAAATATGTATATATATAGGCTCATGGAGGAGCGGACTTACAAATATCAACCAATGCACTAAAACCTAGAAGTGAAATAATTGTTCTACAAGTTCTTTTTTTTTTTTTTTAAAAAAAAAGGGAAAAGGAAAATGCAATTATATTTTAGAAAATGTGGAAAATAATTATCTCATTCACGATTAAAATATGTTTATTAAATTCAAAATTAAATTAATGAAAACAAATATAAAAATTGACCTGGTTCAATTAAGAATTTTAATGCACATTTATACTTGAATTTTATTCAAATCAATTTAAAAAATTTGATTCTTAATAAATTTTTTTTTTTTGATTTATTAACAATTTTTAGCTTAATTTAGGATATTAGGGTTCCTTAAATTTTAGGATATAGGGTTCCTTAAATATAATGGTTAGAAGATAGAATTTGGCGTTGAAATTCCTAAATGCCATTATCTTAAATTCTATACCTCTTATTGTTAACATAAATTAATTATTTAAAAGCTTTTTGTAAAGATGGTGAGAAGAGGTCCACCAAATTCATGCTTTATTCGAAAATCCAAATTGAAGGCTCAATTTTTATTTTTATTTTTATTTTTTTATTTTTATTTTTTGTCTTCAAATGAGTAAAAGCACAGTCCACAATCCACATGGTGCTATTTATATTTGCTATCCATTAATTAACTAAAAAGCAAAAGCAAAAGCAAATTCCACACTTACACATGAGTGCGTCAATTTTTTTTAATATTGCGAGATGCATTTTTGCCTCTTCACGCAATGATTGATGCTATTAGTGCTTCCCTTTCTTTTTGACTGCGTTGGGCCTTGTTTGGTTCACGACAATGAAATAATGAAAAAAATGGAACAGGTTTTTCGTCAAATAAAATATTTTTTTCACTTTTTACAACATTTGTGATTTATAAATTTAAAAAAAAATATCTATCATTTATTATAAAATGTTATATGTTTAGAAATTTAATCAAAGATTAAGGTTATAAAATTGTTATACAATTGCAAAAGAAGTGGTAGTGCTCATTCTTTGGAACTAAAAGAAAGCAAATGAAAAAGAAAAGCCATGGAATCGATCTGCCACTGTCACTGATGTTCCAACATTTCTTTTTGTAAAGTTGTCAGAAATTCTTTGCTTCTAAATAAAAAAATTTGAAAAATATGAAATTACTATTTTGTCATTTTGCAAAAATATACTAATTTTTCATCATGTTTTTCAACGGTTACCCTGCTTTGTAGTTGATTTTTATACTTTGGTGAACTTTGGTGAATATATAATATATATATACATAGGGACAATTCAAGTAGCTATACGATTAAATGTGAAATTCAAGAAAATACAAAGTCATTTTTAAGATTCAAGAGGCCATATAATACTTTTATAGATTATATATTTAAACTTGTCATAAAGTTAATTTTTAAATTTAGAGTACTAAAAAATTTTTTTGTCAAAATTCGAGAATTAAATTATGTATTCAGCCTATTTTTAACAGTTTTGTATTGTATATTTTCTATTTAATTAATAAAAAAACTACACATACAAAGAGAAATATTATCTGAATTAAAATTTTTATTTGTGAAAACTTGTGAAAGAAAATCCTAATTGGAAAAGAAAAATCGAGATTGGCTAAGGGAAGATAAGGTTTGTTCCCCATGAGCGTGATTCATGTGAAATATACTTCGTTTGGCAACTTTAATAAAGTTACTTTAAAAATACTTTATCCCTTCGAAAAAAAATTTATTTAATTAAAGAGAAAACAAAATCAAGGTCATCTTATTTCATAAAAAAAAAAAAAAAGTAACATATGACAATAAACTAATAATTATTTTTAAAAGTATAAATATCAGCATGCAGAGCCTATTTCAAAGGTGCTCTCTTCATTCTTTATCCTAGTTTTCTTTTTTAGAAAATTTTGTGTTTTTTACTTTTTTTCCCTTATTTTTTTATGTTTTTTGATTTGTCAACGTAATTATTTTTTAATTTAATATTTAATATATAACAATGATATTTGATAATTTATGAAATCAAAATTTATCCAATTATCCAACTTGACCCAGCCAAAAATATAACTTTTGAATTTATTAAATTTAAAAAAAAATTATGGCTATATCGACCTCTCTATATATAGAACATACAGTTCAATTTCTTCATACCCTAATTCATTCTTCATATATTCTCGAAAACCAAACTGATAACAAAAAAAAAAAAAAAAAAAAAAAAAAAAAAAAAAAAAAAAAAAGAAAAAAAAAAAAAATAATCTGTATTAAGCTTTTCTAACATTTATATTAAATAAAACTTTTTAAAAATAATACATATTGAAATAATATTTATTCTTAAATGTATATAATATATTATATACATACGCGGACGAAACGCAATAATTAACGACTAGTTAAAAAAAAAAAAAAAAAAAAAAAATAATCTGTATTCAAGCTTTTCTAACATTTATATTAAAAATAAAAACTTTTTAAAAATAATAACATAATTGATAATAATATTTATTTAAATGTATATATATATATATAACATACGCGGACGAAACGCAAAATAACGACTAGTTTAATAATGATATCAATTCAAATTCATTTAACTTAATTTAAATGCTAATTATTATTCAAAGGTGTCTTCTGTCTTAGGAATAAGCAGCAAAGAAGATAAAATGATGCATAAAAATAAGAAAACGAATGGAGATCTATGCTTGGCCCTATTAGATTATTTAAAATCACATATGTGGAAAGACTTAAAAGTTGTCTTCCAAAATACTTCTATGGGATCTATATGAGTTTACATGTGCAGGTTAAAACTCTAATCTCCTCCTGGACTGCGAGACAAATGGCAATCAATGATGTGAACACATGACTTAGCCTTTGACATATAGTACTTTTCTTAGGAGAGAAACACACACTAATACTAGTATTTATCAAAACCATAACAATCAAATTATGGCAAACAAATATCAAATCGTTCTTTCTCTGACGCTAATAGTATCGGTCAAATGTGTGTCTTGTCCGGTGTAATACTGCAAATTGAGTTTCAAGCTCCGACAATGCTCTCTTGATTTTTCTTTAAGTTTTTTCTAAGGGTTCCTTTGAAATCTTTAAAAAAATCAAGACAGTGCATAAACAAGTTGAATTCTGTCAAACAACCATCCTTTACTGGGAGCAAATACAGTAATACATGAGGGAGAAACACTTACAACTCACCATTGCAAAGCCAACGTAAATATTAATTAGAATAATACAAGGAACCACTTTGCTTTGTATACTGTAATATATACTGTTCTTTTGTTGCTTAATTAGCATCTAGGTCTGTAGACAGGGCATTTGCATCTATAAGATGGACTCTGACGACGGGTACATGTTGGTACTGCATCTCCAACGTTGCTTCCTCCTGTTGCTTCACTTACACTTTCTTTCTCCAGCAGAACTTCAGCTTTTTTACCTCCATTTTCATCTGAAGAAGCATTTAAATATAACAAATATCGCGAATTAACATGCCCAACTATTAATAAAAAGGAAAAATGTGGATATGTACAACCAATTGATGATAAAGAATTAACTGAAAGACTAGAAAATCATCAAATTGAAGAAATCAAAATTTTCTGCAAAATTTATAAAGAAACACAAAAGAATTTTTTATATTAGAACGTCAAAATTGTTTGCTTCAATCGTTTGAGAAGGAAATAGAAGCAATTTTTGCAAGTTTGTTTTCTTTTCTTACCGTTGTGAGCAAGCTCTCGAGCCACAGATGGAGAAGGAATGAGAAGCAAAGAAGAGAAAAGGATGCATACGATAAGAAAGTGAAAGGGCTTCATTTTTGCAGAATGGAGATCTCTAGTGCTGCATTCTTGGCCCCTTCAATTAGGTCTCTAATTTATTTATAGGACTGCATGTCAAAATTTTTGTTTATAAAAATACAAAAAAAAAAAAATTGTTTATGAAAATTTTGTAACTGTAAAACTATTAAAAAATCTATTGACTTATTTTTTTATACATATTCTAAATTATTAATATTTTTATCTATCATTTTTAAATGATTTTTATTTTAGTTGAAATTTGTAAGTTATATGTATTCAACAAATTGTTTCAAATAATTTAAAATTTGAAATTTTTAAATGCAAATAAATTGATTAAAAAATAATAACACAAAATAATTATAAAAAAAAGTATGTTGTGGTGTGACAATGACATGTGCATAATAATTGAAAATTGGGGTCCCATTTTTCCTTACTGATATTGATCTCCTCCTCCTCACTTCTTGGCTTTTGGAAAGTTATTCGATCATCGTTCATTTTAAAGGGCTGAGACAATCAACTATTGTATCACATACCTACCTTAATTTATTATTATTATTATTATTATTATTAATTGATATGAATCACCATTATAAGGGGAAAAAAAACAATTACCATAATTAATAATGTGAACACATAATTTAACTCTTGAAGTATGTTGTGTTATATGTTTAAAAAAGAAGGCAAGGGAAAAAAATAACATAAAATTCCCCCTCCTTGTCTTGAATTATGCTTCTAAAAATTAAACTTTGGATATTATTTTTTGAAAAATCTTTCCCGATTGGTTAGGTACATAAATAAATGGTTCTAAAATAAAATAATAATAATGAGCGAAGATATGTTTCTGAACATATATTAAATGTAATAATATAATTAATTGAGTCTTTTCTAAACATATATTTATTTGTATTTAGTTCTTAAATAAAAATTCTTCCTTACAAATTAAGAAAAAAAGCGAAGATAAGATTTGTTCTCAAAAAGTGTGATTTATGTGGAGCATACTTCATTTTGCAACTTTGATAAAGTTATCAATAAAAATAATTGATTAAATAGAAAGCAAAAGCAAGTTTATCTCTCTTTTTGGGAGATAGTACTTGTCGATATTTTAGAGCTCTTACAATATAAGTGATCTTCAATTTTATGGAGTAAATTAAATTTCTTTGCTATTTTACTCTATTCCCTGAATTCCAATTGATTCGCAAAAATAAAAGAAAGAAAAAAAAATAAAAGAGTAAGAAATATAGTCAATAATACTTTTTTATGAAATAATACTTTTTTAGCAAAATGAATCTGAAACAGTGTGGTCTAACAATTAAACGCATTAATCTCATGCTATTAATCAATAATAAAGTCAATAAAATCAGGGTGAAATGAATTATTCTTCTACTCAATTGTTAAACTAACAAAATATTTTAAAATGAATAAGTGTTCAAATTTTTAATTTTAAATATTGAATGATATTATCAAACAAAATAAATTAAAAAGGGGAAAAAAAAGAAGAATAAAAGAAGGAAGAATGTGTGTGCATGACATATGCATATGACTTGCGCGTACTCAAGTCAAGTGAATGTTACTACAACTCTGAAAAACGTAAAATCGATCAACATCATTCTTCAATGGAACTTCAATTTGCCTTTGTTATCCTATGAAAATAAACTTATTTAGCCTAATTCTATCAATTCCAAATGAATTTCATAATTTAAATTGTACAGTATTACCACTTTCATCTGAAGGCTAATCATTCACTCAAAAAAAAAAAATTTGTGAAGGCTAATAACAAGCTAGGTAGCTTCAAACCAGTAGTCGTGGCCCATTACATCGGAACAAACCCAAGCTCATGAGTGATGAAATTGTAACCCAAATCAAACCTTGGCCCAAGTTAACTTGAGATCCATGAATTGAAGATTTTAGAGCATTGGCAAGGCTACAGTATTTTTAAGAATTAAAAAAAAATGTAATTTAATTTTAATTTATTTTCAAAAAACGGAACTTAACCGATTTGCCACTGAACTCACAGAAGTAGGAATACTAAGACGCAATGGTGAGTATCTAAATACCAGTCGAGTCTCCTTACAAATAAGCAAGGCATGCAAAATAGACTCGTCCGCAGTTCCACAACGAATACAAATCGGATCAACTTCCACTCCTCTGTGAATCAAAGCCTCCTTAGATGGTAATAAATTATTAATTGCTCTATACGCAAAATGCTTCACCTTCGGAGGAATCTCCAACCTCCACATAAACCTGACACAATTGAGTTGCATTACCTGTACAAGAACCACCATCTTCATTATTGGAGAGAGCCTGCAGTGCACAAAAAAAAAAAAAACCTGTTTTTACTGTCTAAAGTCCAATCTTCGAACATGGCCAAGATAAACAATCCAAACCTCGCCGCGTAGATTAATTTTAATTGATATATATTATAATATGTTTAGTTATTCTTTTTAATGAATCTTTAATTTAATTGGTTATAATCTTACAAGTAATTTACTCTACGAAAAATAAATGAAATTTATTATTATTTATTTAATAAATATATCGTAAAATTTATTGTTTCATATATAAAATAGAAAATAAAACTGCCTATAAATATATATGTATAATATTGAAATATGATTATATAAGCAAACCATATAATAAATTAAAAAAAATTCTCTTATTCCCTAAAGGAAAGTGATCGTAAAATTAATTTTATATTTGTAGATTTTAGGAAAAAGTAAAAAAAAATTTAAAACTATAAATGATGTTAAAAAATATTAATATATTAATTATTATTAATATAATATGATAATTTATGAAAAGGATTATATACATAAATTAATAAAATATTTATATACAAAAATAAAATTACATTCACTTACGAACGGGTTTTATTAGTATAAACAAAACGTACTAAAAACAATTGGAGATAAAATCAAGAATGGTACCAATTTTGTCTTGTTTTTTGACTTTTTCTTTTTTAATAAAATCAAGAATGTGGAGATAAAAGAATTGATGTGCAATTGGACATCACCAAAGACAATTTAACTAAAATCATTTTACCCTTGTGCCTTCCTCCACAAACGACATCACATTGGCCACTCTCCACCAAAAGAATTAGAATTTCAAAAAAAAAAAAAAAGAATCATATATTTTTTGTCATTAAAATAAAAAACAAAATAATCTTGCTCTTGTTAGTTAATTATCTTTCTCATCGATTCAAGTCAATTTAAAAACTACTCTCTCTTACGAGAATATATAATTCAATTAGTATTCATGTGACATCCCGACCCGACAAAGCGATCTTAGGATGGCAGGCTAGCTAAGGTAGTGAAATACGGGACACATGAATGAATCGGATCATATATCGAAAAGGAGGAAACTAATCATTAGAGGGGCCTTTTGGTGGAATGGCTGAAGAATTAGAAGAACTTCAGGGTTAAGCATGCTTGCTTAACAGAAATCTCAGGATGGGTGACCTCCTGGTAAATTTCTCATTTCACCTACGGGACAAGACCGTGCGAGGACTACACTGAGGTGTAGGGCGTCCGTGAACTACACCAAAGCGGACAATTCCTTTGGTGATTAGAGTCGGGGCGTGGTGATTAGAGTCGGGGCGTGACAATTCAATTATAGATTGTTTTTACCAAATTATAGATTAGTTTATCAACAGACAACTGGATTAACGAAAATAAATTATATTTTCAAATAAATTTTATCTCTAAGTTAAAAAGTTGTAATTTAGAGTCGTTCTTAACGAGAGAATTTTACGAAGTACTATCTCAATGTGAACATAAAAGTACATAAGAAAAAAAAAATAAATTATAGAATATTTTTATTACAGTATAAAACATTAGGACTTTAATTTTCATAATTCTTTGATATTAATAATGATTTTATGTATTGAAAAGACCAAAGTTAAAGTTTGTCGTGCTTAAAAAATAATTTTGTGATTTCGCTTAATTATTGTTGTTGTGGTTAAATTTTTATTGTCGACAAAGTTAATTTTGGTATTTTAGTCTTTGGTGATTATAAAACAACCAAATTGTTGGTATTTTATTATAAATTGTTGGAAGTTAGAGAAAAGAAAAGAAAAGACATATTAAGCTAAAGACACAAAGGGAGAAACAAAAATTGTAATGAGATCAATATTGCATCATGTGCTGCTAACGCAGCTTATTGTCACTTAATAGACTTTTCTCTGTACCAAATCTCCAATCCAATCATGTGAAAGATAAGTGCCAAAGGAGAATACATTATTTCTAAACCTATTTCAATGGCACTTCCACCTTCACTTTAGGGTTTTAGACTTCTTGGTATATTTGGCGCCATGCATTTTTTCTCATAAGTGGGCTAGCCCATACAAATTTTAGCTACAAAATAAAAATAGTCTCCGTGATTCATAAAATTAGTGAAAATAATTATGATTTAAAGGATTTAAGCTCGAAATTTTCAATTCCTTACATAAATGAGAAGACTAACCAGACTACCACGTGATTGGCAATTCTAGAAAATATTTAATCATGAATTCGTGGCAGGGAAAATAGATTTTTTTTTTTCATATATATACATATAACTTGTGAATATGGCAATTGTGACTAAATAGAATACCGTTAAAATTATTTATTTTCGAATAATAATAATAATAATTTGTGCAAAATACATGTAAAAAATATCTCTATTTGATTTGATCTAAAAATATTAGTGATTCATAGTTCTTAAAAAAGATCTCAAAGCTAAACACCATGCCACGATTGTGATTTATAACATAAATAAAATTAAAAATATGAAATTCCAAATTAATTACTCCATCCATTCTATTTAAATAGCAACAAAAGGCATTTTACTTTGTTCTAATTTAGGTGATTATTTAGGATTTTGAGAATATATTAATATTTTTTTTTTCAATTTTATCCATATTTATTAATTAAGTGTAAATTTATTTTTATATTTATATTTATTTTTCTCCTTTTTATCATTAATTTAATTGTAGTTAAAATTTTTACTACGCCCGGAACTAAAATTACTACTCTAATGAAATGAAAGTACTACTCTAATGTTGTGTTGGTGTTTTAATATTTGATAAAATTTAGCATTGCTTTACAATAAAATTAAATGGGATTTTAAAATTTTAAGAATGGTAATTTACAGATTTTGTTATGTATTTTTAGAAAATTAGTGTGTTCTAATTATTTTCTCAATTCTTGAAAAAAACTGAAATATTACTATTAAAGTGGAACGCGTGAATATAATTTAATGAAAATTATAATTTAATTATATAAGTATAAATTTGTGCAAACAAATTAGAAATCAATATTTGCCAACATATGGTTAAATTAATCAATTTAAATTTCCCTACAATATTTATATACAAGTTGGTGGTTGTAAGAATATTATCAATTGGATTGGTAGAGGCTCTGCAGTGGAGACAGAGACCATTCCTATAGAATAAGACTCTATCAATACAATTTAACTATTTGCTACAATTCTAAAAAAATTAAGAAATATTTTATTATATTTTAAATAATTCAATAACTCTTTTTGCAAAAAAATAATTATCTTTTTAATCACCCTATAACTATATTCAATAATCTTTTATTTCTCAAATAATTTTTTTTTAAAATGCTGACGCATGTCTGGTTTTGGTCACCGTTGAAATCTAGTGGAGGGCGGAACCTTGCGTTGTCCTATTCTTATTAAACCAAAGAGGCGCATTTAGCCAATTACTATCACATGCTAACGACTTCCATGTGGACTTAATTTTTATCAGTACTCCATTAGAATTATAGAATCTTTCTTTCGCCTAACAGAAGCCTAAGCTCCTCCCGCGAAATACAGCTATTCATCTCCTTTTGATGGGCAAGAAACAGCAGTTGGATTGGACAACAAAGTCCATTTCATCTTCAGGAAGTGAGAGAGTCTCTCTCTTGACAAAGGAGGTTTGATTTCATTAATTCCTTTAAATCGTTTTTTTTTTTCTTTTTGGTCTTTTTATGGGATTTTTTTTTTTTTTCATTTGAAACTCATGCTTGTTCACTTTAGTACTGTTTTCTATTCTATTGGTGACTTCAATATGTGTTTACCTTTTCTGGGTATTTGCTGAATCACTTTGGTTGTCTGGAAAAATATGTTATTACATTAATTTTGTTTGGTTTGGGGTCATGGATAACAAGTTGATAGGCTAAGGATAGCTTCTTGTTTGTTCTTGGAATCGTGTAACTGAGTTTTGTTTCCACTTTTTTTTTTTTTTTTTTTTTTTTTTTTTTTTTTTTGGGTCATGGATACAAGTTGATAGGCTAAGGATAGCTTCTTGTTTGTTGCTTGGAAGTCGTGTAAAACTGATTTTGTTTCCACTTTTTTTTTTTTTTTTTTTTTTTTTTTTTTTTTTTTTTTTTTTTAATTTCTCTGTTGAACTATTTATTTTGGTTGGAAGGTTATTTAGGGGTTTGATTCTAGTTGGAATGCTGCCATATCCTTAATGAAATGTTTGTTGAAATATTTTGGCTATGTCCCATTTTGATTGCTTGGCTTCGGATTTGTCTAAAATCCTTTACTTTGGGATCTTGTAAAAATAAATGAATAAAAAAAAGCATAATATAAGTTGAAGCACCCTGTAGTTTTTGGTTTTCAATGTTTGTGAGACAATTAGATTATTATGATGTTCTTGGCTCAAATTTTTGTTTTAATCAATCCCAAATAAGGAAATCCTAATCACCTATAGCTTGTAGCTAAGAGGTGTGGAAAGAAAGTATGGTGCCATTATTGAACATGATGGATTATTTAAGCACTGAAGATGCTTACTTAATGTGCATAATGTTGTGTAGGCACAGAGGAAAGCAAATGAAGACCAATCGCCCGATGGACCTCCAAATGATCTTGAACTTGGGGATGCAGTGGAGGTGATAACTTTTGATTGTTATTTCATGCTACACATTCACGTATACACATATTTTTGGTTGCCTTTTCAGGTTCTTTTTAAGGGGAGCTAATGTTGTTTTTGAAATTCAGGCAACAAACGTTGGATTTGGTAGAGTTTTTTCACTGGTAAGGACTTATATTTTCATTATTTCTGAGGATGGAATCTAAAATGAAATATATGTTGGTTCATAATCAATCTTTTATTTACTTATTTTGCAGGCAAAACCAGATGCTGGGAAGCTAGTAGTTGGCACCATTGCCCTGCTGATCGCATCCACATCAAGTCTTCTGATTGTAGGATTAAACAAACCATAGAATCAAAAACTTGAAAGTGGGGTCCTGTCCCATTGAGGTCTCTGTCTCTTTAACATGTTTTAAATTCTTATATTGCAGCCAAAATTTGGTGGAATAATAATTGACATTGTATCAAGAGATATAAGAACTCCTGAAGAGCAATCAGAAGCAATTGATGATGTCAAGAACACGATACTAGAAATTGTGCTGATAGTTGTGATTGGGTAAGACCAAGCTACTGTATCATTTGCCTCATTTTCACACCATTATTTACACTTTTGTAATGAAAGATATTTGCACAAACCCTCACCTACTTTGTTTCTTTTAGAGCATTTAGCTTTCTTGAAATGGGTTAGTAAATCATAGCTTTCTTTTCTCTTGTTTTAGTTCTTTATGCACTGCACTTCGAGCATGGCTGTTTGCTTCTGCTAGTGAAAGGGTTGTAGCTCGTCTGAGAAAGAACTTATTCACTCACCTAATCAATCAGGTGAGATCTCCTAGTTGTTGAACTTGTAAAAATCTGGACAAACTATGAAAAATCATTCTGATTCCTGATCCACTCACTTTATTGTCTCGTGAATTTAAGACCTATTTGAAATGCTTTAAGCATTTTGAAACAATAAATGTTTTATTTAGTGAAAAAAATGAAGCATAACAAAAATAGCTAGTTAAAGATATTGGAGCCCATCATTTAAGATACTGGTTTGCAATTGCTTCTTCTCTTTCTTCATTGCTAATTATTTGAAACTGAGCACATCTTATTTTTGTTTTACTACAATGATTCAACAGGAAATAGCTTTCTTTGATGTTACTCGAACAGGGGAACTTCTAAGCAGGCTGTCAGAAGACACCCAGGTCATAAAAAATGCTGCAACAACCAATCTTTCTGAGGCTCTCCGTAATGTAACAACTGCATTAATTGGTGTCGCTTTCATGTTTTCATCATCGTGGAACTTAACATGTTGGTAATCTAAGCTGAAATTTTGCAGGTCGTGTTTTTTATCAGAGGAATATTCTGCTCATCATTTCTTTGTTCTTTTTTTTTTTTTTTTTTTTTTTTTTTTTTGGTCCGTGTTTTTTATTTCAGGAAGGAATAATTCTGCTCATCATTTCTTTGTTCTTTTTTTTTTTTTTTTTTTTTTTTTTTTTTTTTTTTTTTTGCTGCCTCAGTGTTGCGCTTGGGCTGTTGTACCAGTTCATTTCAGTTGCAGTGAGAAAATTTGGGCGCTATCTTCGTTGATCCCTCTCACATGAAAACTCAAGGCTGCCGAGCTTGCAGTAGTCTGCTTCCAATAGCCTTGAGGTTTGTATAGCTGCGTTTTTTCCCCCCTTGTCAATTATATATATATATATATATATATTATATATATTATATATATATATATATATACACACAATACACACATGTATGTATGGACCATTAGTTCCATATTTGGTTTAAACATTCACAAGAGAAATAATGTTTTGAATACAAAAAACTTCAGATGGATGTAGGAAGGTTTTGAACTCCTCTTTTCTTTTCCTTCTTTATTAAGAAAATCTGCAGTTTGTTTAGATACACTTACAATGTGGAAGCCCAACAGACTCCAAAAGTAGTCGTGGAGTTTACAATTGGTTCAGAATTTTAATGAACATGTTTAGATAATCAGATAAACATTTTCTTTGCATATTTGAGTAGTAATTAGTTTTTAGGATAAGCATCATATATTAAGTAAATCTACCAATATGAATGTTTACTGCTTGATCCAAGAAGACATCGATAATCTTATGTTTTGGGCAGTTACAATATCACTTGTGAATGAAAATAAATGAAAACCCTAGTAAACATTTTACTAATGTTTCTCTGCTAGGTTTGACCATAAACTATATTCTGGAAATTAAATAGGATTTTGAACCCTATTCATAGATATCTAGTGCTTCTTTTCTTCTTTATTCGTTTCCCTTTATTTTGCATCTACTGAATGCAATGCAACTAGACTAGCATGACAATCAATTCCTAAGAAAAATTGATATGTAGGAATCTTTTGGCGCCATTCGAACAGTTAGATCATTTGCTCAAGAAGGTTATGCAATTTCAAATTATTCAGAAAAAGTTGATGAGACACTGAAGCTAGGACTCAGACAAGCGGTGAGTCTCTCTCTCTCTCTCTCTCTCTCTCTCTCTCTCTCATGAAGCTGAGAGTACAAAATAAAAGGTTTACAAGCTTATGAGCTTTGCTGTTTTTTATCACAGAGAGTAGTTGGTCTTTTCTTTGGAGGACTAAATGCAGCATCCACATTATCTGTTATCATAGTGGTAGTTTATGGTGCATACCTGACAATAATAGGTTTCATGACCGCGGGCTCTCTCACTTCCTTCATTCTTTATAGTCTCACAGGTACTTTCACTTTGTTCGACTTGTCTGGGAAATGTGCTACCACAGCTCACACGACTTAAATGATTCCCCGGGGGAAAAATAGAAATGTCTCCAATTAAATTTCACTTAACGAAAGCTTTGAATATCTATCTAGATTCTAAACATCCATGTAGCACTATTAACTGTCTTAGTAACTTTTTATGATTGTATCTTGATTATTCTCATGATTGTCAAATCATCCTATTGTTTATTTTAGAGAAATGTTCTATGCTCAAGCTAGCATGTTTTGAATGCTATTGTTCAGTAGACAGCAAATGACTTGCAGCTTCTGATGCTTTGAATTAGTTATTTATTTTGGCCAATCTTTCTGCATGCAGTTGGTTCTTCAGTATCTTCTTTGTCAGGATTGTATACTACTGCAATGAAAGCTGCAGGGGCCAGTAGGAGAGTTTTTCAGCTCCTAGATCGTGTCTCAAGCATGCCAAAATCGGGAGATAAGTGCCCTGTTCGGTTAGTCCACACCTCTCTCTCTCTCTCTCTCTCTCTCTCTCATGCAAACCTCATCTTGGAAATCCATTTTACTAGAATTTAACTTCAATCATTTTGACTGTATTTTGAGAATTGATACACTTACATTTTCCCAGTCATCAGTATTTGTATGTCTGCAGTGGATATTGAAAATAAGTTCTCTTAATATTTTAAGATCAGAGATATACCAACCAAAGTTTGCATGCTTCTTGGGCAGTGATCCAGATGGGGATGTGGAATTGGATGACGTGTGGTTTGCTTATCCTTCTCGTCCTAGTCACATGGTACTCAAGGTAATGCTTCAACCCAATTAAAAACAAAAAGATTCACATACCTATTATAATATTTACACAAAAATCAACTTATCTTCTGATATTGCTTATTTCTTTTGACTTTTCATTTTGCTCCCTAACAAAATGTAGATCATATTCAGTACAAGCGTTTTGGAATTTCTTGTGGTTGCAATATTTGGATGCAAACAATGCAGTGATTTTTGGAAATATTTTAACCTGACAACTGTGTCTAACCACGACTATTTGAATTCCAGGGCATAACATTGAAACTGAACCCAGGCTCAAAAGTTGCTCTCGTTGGTCCAAGTGGCGGCGGCAAGGTAACTCCAACATCACTTTTGCCACTTCAGATGAAGTAAAAGAAAACCAGAACTCATTCATTGTTTCTACTTGCAGACAACAATAGCAAACTTAATTGAACGGTTCTATGATCCTCTGAAGGGAAAGATCCTGCTAAATGGTGTTCCATTAGTGGAAATATCACACGGGTATCTTCACAGTAAGGTACCTTATTGTAAATTCATAGTATGTTTGGAGACTATAACTGCGAGCCACATGCTAAAGTAAAAACCATTACAATGGACCTTGCAATGTTTCACCCGTACTTGTTTTTCATGAGGTGATGGATTTAGGTTTTTAAAAATACCCAGACTATTTTCCTCCGTGAAACCCTTTGTTGTACAAGCATGGGATTCATTTTCCTCATGATGAGATTTTCCTTTTTTATGTTATGCTGGCAACATTTCCTTTCTAATCAGCATCACAATTAACAGAAGTGGACTGTGGCAAATTGTCACACTTAAGCTATATAATAGACAATAAGCCCGATAAATTGCCTCCATATGATCTGGAATTTCTTGAAATATTAAGTTCAATATATTCTGATATCTTTAGATTTTTACTGTTTTAAATCGTTTTCTGTCCGTAGAATGCTGAACTTAATGTATATCCCTTCTACCATTCAACTATTCTCTCTCTCTCACTCTCTCATGCTTGCGTGCACACACACTGACACACAAATCTTTGTTCTTCAATTGTCACTTGCATGATTTTGTAGTCTATCAAAATTTGATGACATGAACATCTATAGATTTTCTAAGATATCCAATTTCCCATGTTTCTTGGACTGTAGGTCAGTATAGTGAGCCAAGAGCCAGTTCTGTTCAATTGTTCCATAGAAGAGAACATTGCCTACGGGTTCAATGGCAAAGCCAATTCTTCTGAAATAGAAACTGTAGCTGTAAGTATCCAGTCAGCCTTCATATTTTCTGTTTTACCAGAAATCTAAACATCTAACTTTTCATTTTCCAAATACATCCATGTGCTTATGAAGTGATGACAATGCAGAAAATGTCCAATGCCCATGAATTCATAGAAAAATTTCCAGAAAAATATCAAACAGTGGTTGGTGAACGTGGGCTGAGGTTGTCCGGAGGCCAAAAACAAAGAGTGGCAATTGCAAGAGCACTATTGATGAATCCAAGAATTTTGCTATTGGATGAAGCCACAAGTGCTTTGGATGCAGAGAGTGAATACCTTGTTCAGGTACAGTTTGCATTTTCAGCCATAATTTCACTAAAGACTTTCATATGTATTGGTTGAGCCATTCTTAACTATTTCCTATATTTCATCTCCATTTCTTGACTATCCCCTATACTGCACCTATCTCTTTGATTCTAACTACAAATTTTGGAATCATTTTCCTTCTAGCATGTTCTGTCAGAAAAAACAAGTTTGTGTTTCACTAGAACCTGTTAAAAGATATAATGAGAAGGCTTTTCATTTGGCCAATCTTTTAAGAATTTATTTTTTATTTCTAATATATATGTATGCTGACAATTCTTTTTACGATGGACCATAGGACGCCATGGATTCTCTGATGAGGGGCAGGACTGTTCTTGTTATAGCACACAGGCTTTCAACTGTCAAAAGTGCAGATATTGTTGCTGTTATATCTGATGGACAGATAGCTGAAAGCGGCACCCACGAAGAACTTCTCAGCAAGGATGGTATTTACACTGCACTAGTCAGGAGACAACTACAAGAACCCAAAACTGCAATCTAATTTTTTGCAGTCCTGAAGAAATGAAATTGGAAACTATAGCATAAACATAATAGTTTGCTCCAGAAAGGTATAATGGCATGTTTGCCAAACTTTCATTAGTTCTGAAGATAATGTTATTATGCGAATGGCTTTGAATCAATACTGGCCCTTTCAACTCTTACAAAGGCTGAAGACTTTATATCTAAATCCGTCAATTGGATTGAAAATTTATCTAGAATTATAAATTTTTCATAACATATATTTTTTTTAAATTTCATAATGTGAATTTAGTTATTCCCAACCAAATGAACTCGCAATTTATTGGTGGAAACCTAATAAATTTGAAATACAAACTAATAAGGTACAAGGTCAATCCAAACATTATAACTCATTTACAAATAATCTTTTATTTATAAATAAATTTCGTATGAATTTATTCCATTTATTTGATATTATTGTTATTATAAATAATAATTTTAAGGCGGATTCCATGCCTGGCTTGAAGAAGCGAGATCTTGTTCCTTTTGATTTAATCCAAGTTCTTTGATGCAGTTCAAAAAAAGAAACAGCTGAAGCTTTTTTATGTAATATATAAAAAAAAGGCAATAGCTAATGATTACAAATAGCTATTGAATTCGGTTGCCTAATATATATTTTTGACTAACAAAAATATTCTGAAAAGTTCAATAATTCAAATGTGTAATCTTTATTCACAAAATACTTACTGATAAAGAGCATAAAAACGTATAATAGAAGCACTAATGCAAGAAGTTGCAGCGATATAATGAGAATTAGCAAGTTACAAAATTCATTTGACCAGCGTTGAACAAGCTTCGATAAAAGCAATTAGGACAACATCGAATACTCAGTAATGAGTTTTAAGATTAATTTAAGGAAGAAAAGTTTAACAGTAAAACTAAAAGCAAAAAAGGGTTGGAAGATGATACATACAATCTCAGTAAATCATTCGGAATTGTATAATGTTAAACAAGACTACAAGACTCCTCTGTCAAAAATTTTTGAATACACTATGGCTCTAGCTAAAACAAATTATAACTGAAAATAAACACATTGCGCACCAAGATTAGTCCCACCTATCTCCAGATTGATAGTGTCCTTGGAATAAAATGACAAATAAAAAAAATAACCTTAACGAATCATCAGCCCTTGCATTGCCTGTGATCCATCTTCAGTAATCTTGTTAGATTGGATGGTGCTTATCACATTCGCAACGTTACCCTGGAAAATATACAAGAACATCAACTCTGTAATAAATTGATACTAGAAGAGAAGTCAGTACAACGATTAGACCCAAACAAAGTATTAGTTTCCAAGATTTTCATTTGTCACATAGGGTAAAACAGAAGAAAAATAGATTAAATACAAGTGGATGCATATTAATGATAGATGATGCACATAGCAACTAAATTTTAGTCAAGAAATTTTACCCTCCAAGCTGCTAGCTTTGTTCTAAGTGCTAGCCACTGATGCTGCCCAAATACCCGCTCAGTACAGTTACTACACATCAGAATTAGACTCACCAAGTCAAAATCTCAAGAACTGTAGCATAATTGCTATGATCAGAAGCAAGCACAAGATTTTACCTCACAAGTACAACTTGATTCATCTGGTCCATTTTACAGCTGATTAACTTGGCAGTTATGGCCTTCACTACCCACAATTCCACCTCTTCATCATTAATCTGAAAAACAAAAATCATATCAATACTAGTACAGACAAGGAAATAACACAAAGTAAAGCAGAATAGCAAATTTTATCAAACTATAACAGAAGCCAGATTACCCGAAGAGTATTCTTGATAAGGGTATAGGGAATTCGACCAGATTCATTCGAGGCAAGATCCACCAATGACATCAATCTCATCTTTGATATACAATCTTCATGAACAAGACCTATAACATCCAAGAAGTGAAACTGAGAAAAATCTTACAATATCAGGCCATTAGCCAGTCTATCAGACTATGTTTTTTTGAAGAAACATTTACCATAGCTTTTCAGTAAAGCAGAATTTGCAGCCTGAAACTCCAAATAGGCATCTAGCCTCTGAGTCAGAAAGATCTTCAAAAGCTGGTATACTAATGCATATTTAGCGTCCTTTTCCAATTGCCCCACAGCAGGCATATCTAACAGGTCACACTGCAATAGAGCCATACAGATCAATGTCTGAGCACCCAAAATTCAGCTCATGGGCAGGTCCAAGAAGAGAATAAAAGGAGGCACAATAATTCAAATGTCCATGCAAATTGCAAAAACAAAGACCCAAATTTTAAAAGTAAAATAAAATCAGAACAACAGAAGACATAGTCAATATTCAGAGTACAGCATGTACATCTATTAGAACAGTATCATAGTATATGCCAAAATATAAATCATTTGGTAAAAGCCAAAAATGGTCAGCTTATGGGTCTCTATCATTTCAGTTTAGACTAAACATGCTTAAGCACATAATATAAGCCTATAAAGCAAGACATGATTAATATATGGAAATTCCGCTGTTTTTAGATAATTTTTTCTGCAAAAATAAATGCATTTCCTTCACATTTAATTTAGTGCAACAAAACAGGCAACATTACATAAGAAATATACCTGAAACATATCAGGTGCCTTGACAAATTCAATAATTGTGCGCACAGCTTCCTCCTTGGCTTCAGCCATTGCATATGCATCCTCACCAGAGAAGGTTGCTAAATACTTGGTCAGGAATTTGAAAGAATCCTTCGCTGAGCTGGAAAAGGGGCCAGGGGAAGCATAAGAATATACTGATGAATATTACAAAACAAGGATATTTTACAGTAGCAATTATATAGATGAAAAAGTACTTTTAGTTTCAGGCTCTTTGCTTCTTATCTCACCTCTTACTCTCTCTCAGTACATTAGCAATGCTGAGAAAAAGCTCCCTCTCATCCTTCACCTCAAGATTCCATTCTTTCAAGAAGCTGTCAATTTTCTTGAAAGAAGGTATGACATGTTCTGTGACTTTTCCACTCACTGCCAAATTTAGGGCCTTCAGGTAAACATAAAACCGGCTGTATGTGTTTTCCAGTAGATTGTACAGGTTGAACAAGCTGATAAAACAGGCAAGGATAAGATTATGCTTCAAAAAATTTTTAAACTAAAACTGAACTCCTCATTCACATTACATCTTTAATCGCAATGCAGGCTTGTCAGTAGGTTGCTGGATAATTTTTCCACATACAAGTTTTGCCATCTCAAGCGCTTCATCTGGACTTTCAGACTTGGTGACAAGATTGCAGATAACAGTGAAGATGCACTCAAGTTCTGCCATAACGAATTATAAGCATATTATGCTTAAGTGAAAAGTAATATATGTACCATAACAATAAAATGTAGATAGACAGCATAATATGAACACAAGAAGTTTATGTAATGGAAAATATTGCTGGTTGAAAGTAGCTTTATCACCTTAACTCATCATTGAAAACAAAGAATTAGCCTCTGCATAACACAAGGAAGGGCTAAATAGATATCGACTGCTGCCCACACACTGCATTAGTGGAAGCCTTCTACAATAAACTACCCTTATTCATTTTGAAGACTTCCACTAGTTTTCCTTGATCAAATCATAAAAATAAGCCTATGTTTTTTAAGATTAGAACAGGGGAGGCAGAACTGAAGCAACAATGTGAGGGACTTTGATAAGGCAAAGTTGTTTCAATTCAAATAAATGAGAAATATTTTGCAGTGAAGTTGCTATAACTGAAGAAACGGCAGCAATCAAGCTATGTGCTTAGTTGTATAAACTTAACAGGTAAGTTAGTCTTCAGATTTCAGTTCAAGCCAATCTCACGAGCCACATCCGCAAGTAGGTTGCAAGCACCTCCAAGATAACATCAAGCAGAATCTATAAACTAATAAACACCCTCCTCTGCAAGTTTCTAAAAGTTGGCAGGTTTCGTGGCATCAATAATACATCAAACGCCATAAGACCCTCATTTGATCTAATTCTTCAGAATCTGAACTAAGAAAACTCCAACAAGTTTTACATACATCTTCCTACTCCTATAAAGAGGTATAACCAACCACAATAGTTGAATGTTTGACCACATGATCCAACTGATCCAAAAGCAAACACATCTCAAATACATAGCATTAACTTATTTTCTCACATATTTGCTCAAATACATAGCATTGTCCACCTACTTAAAAGCGTAGGGCTATCAACCTCCCCACCACCACAGTTAAGTTTCCACAGGAAAAATATAATACTACAATTTCATAATCACAGATAAGAACCCTACCTTTCTCTGAGACCTTAGAGTTGGAAAATATCAAATCAGCAGAAGTGAGCATTAAAGATGCCAGGTCCAGCCATCTGCCCACCACCATACATTCCTGTGCCTCCTCACAAAGCCTAGTAACTTGTTGCTCTGCAACCTGAGCATCAAATGATACACCATTAGAATTCATTATAAATTACAGCATGACATCCAATTTAACCATCCACGAAGAAAAAAATCCTTAAAAACAAAAACGGCATTCCTTTTACGACTATACACCAATCAAGCAAGCCAAATACTCGTGCTCATAAATTATTTTGTTGAGCCAATAATTACAAAAGACAAATATATATCTAAAAGAACTCTAATTTTCTCAATCTAACTGACCGACCAAAATCCATTCCAAATATATTGAAACAAAAAGCTAAACTATTAAACCAGAGGCTGGTTCGTAAAGCAAATCTTTACAAGACAAACGTTTTAGATGTACCGATAAAATGCTATTAAGTATATATGGATACCTCAGGACCCGCGTCGGCCCAGGCAAGCTCAGACGTGAAACGGACGACGGCGAGGGCTGGATCTTCTTCGGAGGTGGGAACGACGGTCGTCATTGCAAGAGCTGTCTGCAGCGGCTATACTAAAATTTCTTTCGCTGCAGAGAGAGAATGTAAAACCCTAGCTACGGGACCTTTAGTCTGATGGGCGCTGCAGTTCTTTTTCAGTGTTTATCACTTATGCACGGTAAATATCGTCTACAGGTTTTTATATTGTACAATCGACGTAAAATTGGATGAAAAATATATAATTCATTGCTAAATTTAGACCTTGATAAAAATCAATTTCACAACACACATATATATATATATTCTATTGTTTTTTATACATAAAATTTTATTTAAAAGTATATTTTTAATATATAGAATTATTTATATTTAAATCAAAAGTTGCTAAAATATATAAAAAAAACACATGAAAATATAAATTTTCAATGATTTATTAAATGTTATTTTTATAAAAGTATTTACAAGTCAAATGCATTTATTTGAAAAATATTATAAGTATAAATTTTCTGTAGGAAAATATTATAGCTCAGTATATAAACTATTTAATTTGACTAAATAATTACGATTAATAAATAATCATTGACGATTCATAAATTAAAATGTTAAATAATTATTTATACCACGCTGATCTATATAAATATGTATCTATGCTAAAAGTTATCACATCAAAATATGAATCTCATCATATATCGTTATTTTTAATAATTTTTGAAAATAACAAGAACTACAAAATTTAAGGAAGGAAATTAAGAATTAGCAAGTGTTTTTTTTTTTGGTGAAAAATAATTAGCAAGTTTTTACTGTTTAGACATTGAAAAAGTACCACATATTGCCTGGACCATAGTCCATTGACTACAAGGTCGGTAGTCATAGGCGGTTAAAAATCAAAGGTAAAGATTACTTCAAGGCAAACAAAATAAACGATCGTGATCAAATCCCACACGAACCATACATACAAGAACACTTGAGCTTTACTGTTAGGGTTTCCAAAGCTGCCGCATTTATCATCGCAAACACATATCGGTAGGCAAAGCTGTCAGCTAGAAGACTCGAAAATGGTACGCTCTCTCCCTCCTTGCTATCGCCCGCTCGTCTCTAAATGTATATAGTATATTTATATGTTTATATATACGGTTATAAGATATCTGATTCTAGAAATTGCTGTTTAAATGTAGCCGTCGCACAAAACTTTTATGATTAAGAAGAAGCTAGCGAAGAAGATGAGGCAAAACAGGCCTATTCCTCACTGGATTCGCATGCGCACCGATAACACCATCAGGTTCCGTCTCTTTTATCTTTTATCGATTTCATTTTTGTTAATTTCGTTTCGATTGAATGATTAATTCCAGTTACTGTAATTGTTTGCTTTTTCTTCTTTCTTGGGGAATTTGTAGGTATAACGCGAAGCGCAGGCACTGGCGCCGTACCAAGCTTGGATTTTGAGGCTGCTTTGAGTAATTCGCTGTTCTTTATAGGACTTAATATTATGGAAGTGAAAAGTGTTGTATTGATATGAAGAGATTAGAATTTACAAGTGATAATTACGTTTCTGATTAGTAATTCTTTCTGAATTGATTATCGAATGCAATGAATTAATTGCTTGCTTTGGCCATCTTTTTTGTGAAATTTTTAGTTTTTGTTACTATTATATTCATGTCTTTGTTGTTGTTTCTAGGTGTTAATGTGGAATTATGGGCATGTGAAACTTTTGGGTTTGCAAATTAATCGTATGGTATTCACTAAATTAGTTCGATGGATCATGCACTTAGAAATCCTTGCATATGATTTTTTGGATGAAAAATATAGCTAATGAAGCATTCAAGCATAACAATCAATGGCTAAGGATGGTTATTAGTTATGCTGCTCTTCATTTCACTTTGAGTCTTTTACATATATTTGGTGAGCTATGATTAAAAGCATTATAATGTTTGATGCTAAAATAATTATTTCTTCTTAGTGTTTACAAAATTAATTAACTCAGTCCTCGTATTTCTGTGTATTAGGTATTTACTATTTAGTTCTCGTGAAAAGTACTATATATTCTATAATATTTGTCACATTTAAAATTTTAAAATTTTACGTCTCTTAAGAAAACCATTAAATTTGTCAAAATTATAATAAATTATTTGTCATATTTAAAATTCTATGTCTTTTAAGAAATCTATTAAATTTGTCTAATTTATAATAAATTATTGTGTAAATTGATTATATTACTCTTAATTTAATATTGATTTTTTAAGAAAACCATTAAATTGAAATAATAATTATTGGTTATATATAAAAGGTAAATATTGGAAAAAAAATATTTATTAGTTCTTGAAACCATTAATGTGAAAGTATTTTGGAACAGGAACAAAGAGATAAGAGAATTAGGCCATGCTTAAATGGCTAATTAATCAAACTGAATTAAACCATAGGTTTTGTTGTTTGAGTTCTCTTTTTGTGATTTAGTTTGATTTATACTTTCTTTGATTCGTTTTGTTTGCATAGTTTGACAAAACACGCATATTAAGAATTTAGTCAACAAAAATTATTTTGTCCTTTTTTACCTTTAACTTATTGAAGATATTAATAAAAGTGTCTCATTTAATAAATGATCGTAAAAGTTATCATGAAAAAAATAATTATTTACATGTCTAAATTTAGAAATTTTGTAAATATTTTGAAACATCCATCAAAGGAATAATAAGTAAACAAAATGGGACTGAGGCATTATTTTTTACATATCATCATTATTAATTTTGTTTATACAAATCTTTCAAACTGAACTAAATCAAACTATAGGTTTTCATAAACATTGAGATTAGACAAGAATTTCCAAGATAGAAATTGAGCTTCCTAGAAACTAGACAAATTATACATTATAAAGGAATATAGATGGATTAGTTCCCATTCCCACCAAATAGGTAACCAAGAGAAGATCCACCCCCTGGGGCAGCATGCACTTTAGTGGACGGTCGATCCTGCACCCATGTGTAACAGAAAATAAAAAATCAGATTCATCTTAATTAATTATTTATACACCAAATTTTATATCAACCAAATTTAAATCAGATTTTTCTATTTTACCCTTTGCAATTTGAAAATTATGATTTAGTCCTTGAGGCATATTGAAATTTAATCACTTAATCATTATATTTCCAAAAATATATTACTTAATCATTGTCTTTGGCAACCGTTAAACAAAGTAGTCATTCTATTTATACTTTTTGCTGTTATTCTATTTTTATTGTACGTTTTATGCTAAAAGCAAGAATTAACTTCTTCTTTTTTCTTTTTCTTTTTTTAATAATTGTCTTCAAAAAGAAAACTTTTTTAATAATGAATAATATACTTTTGCTTTTTTGAGCATATTATTTTTTAATAACACTCAATTAATTGGTCATAAATAGATAGTCTTTATTATACTTTCTTAAATTGCACTTTAAACATGACCAACATGAGATTTTTTTTTTTTTTTGGTTAAAATTTTATAATTGTTATGAGGTTTCTCAGATAACAATAATAAAAAAAAAATTTTAAAAAAAAATCTTCATAATCAACTAAATAACCTTACCTTACAATCACATTGCATGCAAAAATATTATTTCCCAAGTTTATATCACAGAGAATAGCTGAATTTGATCGTACCGTAATAAAATTACCACAGTTCTGCCCATCTGCTCGATAGTAATTATTGGTAAGATTTCCATGGATGCCTGCCGGAATTTGCTTATCTATCGGTTGTGAACCAACAATAGGTTTCTGAGAAGAAGGGCTTTTAGCAGCCTTATCATTGTTAGCACTCTCGCCGTTACCAAATAGGTAACCTAACGAACTCTGTCCACCGCCGGCGCTAACTCCACGGCCCATCTTTTCTTCTTCTTTTGAACCCAATCAAATGAGAACTGAAAGGCAATCAAAGTTAGGAAGAGTATATATAGAAAGAGAGAATAAAAATGGTATGATCTTAATTCCAAAAAAAAAAAAAATGGTAAGATCTCAACCATCAAATTCAAATTGGACGGTTGAAATTTCATTATCTTATTATATAAATGCTCACGATTAAGACAAAAATAATGTTATTATTAGATATTTAAGGTATATATGGGATTATTTGGAAAAATATAAAAATAAAAAATAAAATAGGAGGTGTGAGCTGGCTTCTGTTGTTAGTTTCCTTTCAAAGCTCTTGTGAGGACGGCAATGGTTCACGTGTCTTTCCTTACTTTAGTTCCGGTAATAGTTAAGTAGTGAAACGGTAATGCTGTTGTAGAAAAAGCTTTTCTAATATTAATTAGATATTCTTAAATTTTAAAATAAATTTTTTACATTTTTAAAATTTTCTAATTATAAAGTTTTCAACTTTAAGAAAATAAGTCGATTTCACTTGAAATCCTGAGACCAACCCAGAATCAATTAATTCTGAACTAATTTTGGTTTTTTTTTTTTTTTTTTTAAATCAATTCCAATTAGATTCCGGTTCAAACCAACCCCCGATCAAGCAAGTCCGTGGAGTATAAAACAAGCACAGTAAGCACGATCTAAGCTTAGATCATCCAATACCACATTTATGACAAAGATATGGCCAAAACAGGAGGAAAAATCATCTGTGTACACAAATTATATACCTACCGAATCTCAGAAATCAAATCCTGAGCCACAAGGAAGGTACCCTACAATCTAAAATACAGTTGTTGAAGATGGTTGCATGCATTCATGACGACAGCCGGTATACACCTCAAATTTAAGAAAAAAAGAAAAATACAAGCTTTTAAAAAATCATGGCATTTTTGATAAAGGACACTAACCCATAAATTTGATAAATACCCACACTTTACAAGCCACGTGAACGTTTAATAAAATTTAATTAAAAGCTAAAACTTCATTAAATCAAATCCATATACTAGGCTTAAGAAACCAAAGCAGGAGGAACAGCTCTCCATTCAGTCCCTTCAAAGCTTGGACTCTGCTTAAACTATCAGACTCAAAAATCACAGATTGAAAATTCATATTGAAACTTTGGCGCTTGACCCAGTTGAGAGCTTCTTTGAAAGACTGAAACTTGCAGCTTCAGCCACCTTGGGTTCTGTAGGTCCTTGCACAACACAACACTATTCCAAGCAGCAACATATTTTCATTATCATCCCAGCCAACCTTTTTTGGTTATTAAAACCAGCAGTCAAGGACGCATCTGTATTGCACTTTGAGTATCCAAGAGGAGAACACTGCTATTTTATTACATTTCTCATATATATAGATATGTACGATTCAAAATGACATGAAATATAAATCTAATAACAAAATAATCTGCTATCACAATAGCAATTCAGTGGTCAAATACAAGTATATCGATTTAAAAAGGATCCATGCATGCATATATCTATATATTTTCAACATGTAAGCTTTTTTATAGTTGCATTCACTAATTAGTGCAAAAAGGTAAAGAAGTGAAGAACCAAGGAACAAGCTATCATCTTACTGTATTCATTACTTTAATTTATGGTGGTCTTGAATTCAAATACACTCTCCCAACAATCAAAAATAGGAAACCAAGATCCAAGGAAAATGACTTCCGTTACTCTCTTGCAATTCTGATAGTGTGAAACTTCACTACCATAAATAAAATATGAACATTCTCTTCTTACCAAGAGAAGAGGGAAAAAAGGGGAGATGGGAGTTAAATTTTGCGCTCTAATAAAGATGGTTGACATTTTTTATGGGAACTAAGCACCAGACAACAAATAATTTAATGTTGTATAGGCATTTATACAGCCACCCAAATCTTCTCTTCTAACCGGTTGTAGAGAAGACTAATGCGAGCAGCAATTCTACAGCATGTCAATTAAACTCTCAACAGACTCTTAAGAAGTCATCTAATTACCAATCTATCAAGATGAAGGCATCTTAGAAATCTCTACCAATATCTTGTGAAGGGCTTGAGGCTTTGAGAAAAAAGGTGAGTGATCAGCACCTTTTAAACGGAAAACCTTTTCTGGGGGACTTGAGTTTATCATGCTTTCCTGTAGTGCAATGGGTATGGCATTGTCTTCAGGAGTTTCTATATAAAACCGTCTAACTGTTCCATATTTCATGTCTGAAAGACAAAGCTTCTCCAAAACTGGTGCAAAGGGTATTGGCCTCATTGAAACAGATGCTAATGCAACATCCTGAGCCAAAAAATACAAAAAGAAGTAAGCGACAGCGACAGTGATAAAAGATAAAGACACAAGACATGTTCCCATACCCAGGCATATATGGAATCAAATTACAAGACGGCCAAGGAATGTTTTTACATATCTTTTTAAGAATATACTATGGGAACTATAAAAACATTCTCAAGAATTAGATTCACAAAAATAGAACAATACAATTTGAAACTGATAAATCAATCCAGACAGAATTAGACTTGTGAGATTTGATATGTGTACACAGGTCAATTTGGTGTGAAGTTCGTCAATTTGGTGTGAAAGTTCATTAGGTGTGATGTAGGATGAACCACATAGGAGTCCCATATATGTGGTCTGCCATCTTAAAGTTCCGATCCATGGCCACAACCAGTGGCAGAGTTAGAAATAATTTTCAGTGGGGTGATTTATTTATTTTGATTTTTAGTGGGGTCAATTAGGTTAAAAACTCTAAATTTTTTCACTTAAATATACTTTTTAAAATTTTTTTTTATCAATTAAGTCCTATATATAAATTTTTTTAAAAAAAGTTGAGTGGGGTCAATTGACCCCACTTCATTGGCTCTGGCGCCGCCCCTGGCCACAACCCTAGACTCATGTGTAGGTGCTATCATTTTGATCCAAAATGGCAATCCTATCAGCACAGTTTCAGATTGAGCTTTTTTAAATTTTTTGGATTTCAATTTTAGAAACCTATTGAATATCCAATATGAAGTAACCTATTGAATATTCAATATGAAGACGTTGTATAATTCCCCAATTCACTAATAGAGTCAGGAGGAAAGAAGACTTAATACCACAATTATAGGGGTCTTCCTACTAAAAACTTAATTGCACATGGTATTTTAACTAGCCTGTCTGCCTTCCTAGATGTTAAGTTTCAAACGAATAAATTTTGATCACGTTGTGCCAAGCTAAGCACTGCCAAGATTGTGGTCTAAGTCTCTCACTATCCATATTAAATTGATGATTACAGAAAGTTAGTATGTTTAGACAACCAGAAACCTTATAAGACTCCTTTAGATGCCATTGTGCAAACTTCATTTTTTGTATGCTCTTAGATCAGCATGATCAAATTACCTTTTTGCATTTGTTGGGAGGCCTGCCTGAGATACAAAAAATGGGGTGACCCATTTTCCATCTCAAATCACTTACATAAGTTACTCCCTATATCCGTAGGGGAGTTGCTAGCCTGGAGATAAAATCCCAAGACCGATAGGCAATGATACACCAGATCAAAGACCATGTAGTAGACTGCCTCTCAAATTCGAATAATGACAAAAAGCAAAGAATGAGGTTGGACCATACCTTTGCAGGACTTTGGTTGAACAGCAACTCCTTCAATAATGATTTGTCCAGGTCAATGGCAGTCGGAGGAAGACTGCTCCCATTTGCATAAACAAATATCTGTGCCTGTCGCATCAAATCATTTGAATCTGCCTGCAACAATTTTGAATTAGTAAGAAGAACAAAAGGAGAAGAAAAAAAGACAACCTCTTGTCAAGCAATAACATTAACAGGAATATTGAAAGCTGAGATGGGTAGGGTTATGTCTAAATATAGCTTCAGAAATGGACTTGCAAACTAAACAACTATCAATTGCATCTCAAATTATCCATGCATATGTAGATCCTAAAGCCAGTACATGTGCTGATGTCATGTCCTCTCCTCAAGACTAACCACAGTCGACTAGGTTGGACAACCTCAGTCTAACATAGAGAAATAACTTCTGTAATTCCAAAATGGATCTTATCAGTAAACCATGAGCATGTCCCACAGGAAAATGCAGAAACCTCAACACTGTGTTGGCCGCAAACAACTCTTTAAATGATTTAGAAAAAAAAAAAAGTAGTTTTTGTTACATGTCTTGAATAGTTGATTGATACCTTTATTAAGAATATAAAACTAAGCCAAGCTCCAAAACAGCATCATTTTAGTAAAAATTGGAAAAAAAAAAAAAAAAAAAAAAAAAAAAAGCCAGTACATGTGCTGATGTCATGTCCTCTCTCAAGACTAACCACAGTCGACTAGTTGGACAACCTCAGTCTAACATAGAGAAATAACTTCTGTTAATTCCAAAATGGATCTGTATCAGGTAAACCATTTCGGCATGTCCCACAGGAAAACGCAGAAACGACTTCAACACTTTAGTTGGACCCGCAAAACAAATCGTTTAAATTGATTTAGGAAAAAAAAAAATATTCAGTTTTATTGTTACATGTCTTGGAGAATTTAGCGGTGGATTGATACCTTATTAAGAATATAAAGAACTAAGCCAAGCTCCAAAAACAGCACTTCATTTTTAGTAAAAAAATTGGAATAAAAAAATAAAACAAAAAAAAAAAAAAAACAGCTATGGAACACATACTAACGGAAAGCAATTCAAACTATCAGGGTGTAATTATTATTAATGGTCAAATTTACATTTAATTCTTTACATTCACATTAATTTCAATTTATCAGTCACTAAATATATAAGAAGAAGAATTTTGTGTAGTGGTCCGAATGAGGAGGTTACTCATTCAGAATTCGATTCATCAACAAACACTAATATCGGTACAAAAAAAAATTATTCATTTTTTAAAAAAAATCCACATCTTTCCTAATACATTAATTAAAATTTACATATAATTTATTTAAGAAAATAATGTATTTAAAAAAATAAAATTAATTAAATTTCACTCTACCATTTGTCATTATGTTAGCATTATTTTTCTGTCTTTCCTTTTCTTCATAATCTTGATTTTTTTCTTTTGTGAAATATGTAATATTTTAGTGTCATAATTACCATTCCGACTTGTCGGATTTCAGTAGGTGAACTTCCCGTTTGAACAAAATTAAAGTTGAGTGACTTAAAAAAAATAACAAATTGAAATTATGTGACTTTAATGAAATTAAATGCAAATTAAGTGGTCGTCAGTAAATTTGACCCCATACTACGGGTTATCCTAAATTTACGTTTCGGATGTCAATTTCTCCTATAAAGGAAGTTTCTTTGAAAAACATACAAAATCAATGATTATCACAAATCGAAATATTTTCCATTAGAAATGAATTGGAGGATTTTAGCAAGGGGCAAACCGTGTTGTGAATGAAGCATTGCTCCAAGAGTGGCTCTGTCATTACTCAGGCATTAGCTCGAAATGCAGCAACTAAAAAATAGCCTTTTGAAGCTTCTATAAGGAAATTAATCCATTCCATATGATATACAGCCACCGCCAAATCATGCCCACTCAAAAATGCACCTTGCATTAGAAAATTAGCCACAATTAACAAGGAAACGAATCTAAAATACTAGCATCAATTTGCATTCACGCATTAACAAATAACTTAAACTGAACCATTAAACTTCATGAATGCGCAACGTATTTGCACTACTAAACATACATGCATGGGTGTAATCATACATCCAATTCTTTGTCCTCTTTAATGTGGTGAAAGATAAATAAATGAGAAGGTGTGTTTTTAACTTGTAGATAAACTACTCTTCCGCTCATATATTAGTTAATACTCGATTAATCATGTATTTGGTATTTTCAACAGCTAACTAGAGCGACCTCAAGATCTGGAAATTTTCTGATTAAACTTTTCTCCATAGTTTAATTTCAAATTAATAGTTTCTTGTAAAATAACCAATAGGAGTTGCAACGCTACAGTTTAGTCACATCTTGACAGATACAAATAAAAAGTTTCGTGTACTCGAACAGGGTAATCACATGGTAGAGAACAATAAAAGCAAGACATAGTAATAAGGATGTGCATGAACCTATCTCAAACAAATTTGAAACAGAATATATATATTTTGATGTGGTTCTCATAATTTCGGGAATTTGATAAAATTATTTCAAACCCAACTTCTACTAAGAAAGACAGCAAACATATTAAAAGAGAAGACAATGACCAACAAAGACATAGAAATAACCGATTCTCCCCATTCAAGCAAGTTTCTCGAGCAAAGTCCTTACGTAGAGGCTTACACCACTATTGATGGAAGAGACTGGTAATGCAATTTGTATCCAGCCTCTAAGAATGATACTCCCAGAGCTCAGTTAAACTCTATTGCAGTCTATACTCTGAGGTATCCTCCTTCTTCAGAAGTGCTATTGTTTGTACCAACACCAGGCACCAAAGCCTCCCCCATGAATCATGGCGCAAAATGATTGTGTCAAGGCCATCCAAGCTTGATAATCTGTTGAAAAGGAAAGACTACGATCTAGCGGAAAAAAAAATTGAATTTCACAGAGTGCAAGTGAAGAACTGTGAAAGCATAAACCCACAAAAGCCACTTTTGTTCAGATACACAATTTTTAAACGCTGTTATCAAATCAATCCCAGGTTAACAAGACCTCCATGCGCGATCTTATTGCTATGCAAAATTTGTCTCAGAGAAACTCAAACAAAGGTGCTTAGGCACAGAAAATCTTAGGAACATAATAAAGAACTGATCCTCAAACGATCTTATGGTAAAATAACCTTATACCCACAGCTAGATGTCACATGAATAAGGCATATGAGAAATCTCAAAATCAAGATGCCAACAGTGATTGGACGATGATTCCCAAAGGAGGATATAATCCGGGACGTGGCCTAAAGCACTCGGATCTAAGTACTTCGAACATTCTAGTACATGACAAACGTTTTGTATGGCTAGCTACTCATAGATTCTAGACTCTCTTAGTACGTTACAATTATAAATTTATAGCCAATTCTCCATAACTCTTGGATTTTCTCTTTACGATCTCCCTAAATTATTAATCTTGAAACTGTAGGCCATTACTTAGCATCACAAAATGAAAATTCTAATAACATAGGTTGCTACAATATCAGTTGATGTTCTAATAGATTTAGTAAAGCAATGTGATTTTTGACTGCCTATATTTTCTTAAATTTTAATGTCAATGACTAGTTCAATGCATTAAACTCAAACCACAAGACACAAGTAACACATGCATCCAAAATCTAAATGAGCATAAATAATTAACTAAGAATTAAGGACAGTTTGAAGTGGCCCATGGGGAAGTCTTACAGAGACATATAAATTTGTTCCTTCAACAATGTCTCTTTCAAACTATTTACATGATGATCCACTGATCTTCTTGCCATTTAAGAGCAACGAGAAAACGAAAGAGAATTGTAAAAATAGAAGTGTATACTCAAATTGACAAATTCATTTTCCCAAAAAGCCTTTAGATATCCCACATAAAATTTGTCACGAAGAAAAGGTAAATTCCTAAAAATATCACATAAAAAGAATAAAAGGATGAAAGATGATATTAATTGAAAAATATATGTAGGAACCATTGAAGACCAAAATTTGCAATCTTCAGAAACATAGGCAAGCAAGGACTTATTAATCAACTAATTAGCCCAAATTAGCCTCCAACAAATCCAGTATTACTAAATTCAGGGAAAGTAAAATGATTACATTAAAGACCAAAATTTAACACTTCGACCATCACTGTCAGACAGAGAAACCAATTGCAGAGTAGATAGACAATTTAAACAAAACTCATTACTTTTGCTCTTAATAATATGCAGATATAAATAACACATAACAACAAACAGGCATCCTTCCTATTCACTCTTATTAGCAACTTAATTCAAACGACATTGAAAATTTAATAATCCTTCATGTCCTATAATTTTAACAAATACAATAATCATATCCCAAAATTGTCTCCAAAAACCCACAAACACATTAATCCCACCAATTCATGATTAAATAGCATAATAAAAAATTACCGGCATAAATCCGATGTTATTTCCCATAACTAGAATTAACCAAGTGCCCCAAAACCAGTATGCACGTCAAGATGCTATATATAAGCTAAACCACATTGAAACCTGCGTAACAAGCTGGTGGGGCTGCAACAAGGGTCAGTAATAGTTGACGGGCCCTCTCGAACTGGAGCTCCGGCGGCAGGCAACTGGTTTTCTTGGACCGGAATTTTATTCGGGTATACCGAAGCGAAGCCGACCCGATCAAACTGGCAATATTTCGCCGTCCCGTTTTGCCGTTGTGGATGCTGTTCCTTGCCTGATATAATGCAATGGCTTGCAGCTAAGCTGTTCCTGAATCAAAGAGTCAGTACTGTCTTTTACGAGTGGATCGGACACGGGTTCCACCGGTGCTGTGGAGTTGGAGCACGATTGCGGGTTACCCTGAAACCTTTTGTGGGTTTCTCTTTTTTCACCGTTTTGGCGGTGCGAAACAAGTGCAAAGGTTGGCCCATTGCTTGTCATGTATATAGAAGAAAACTAGAAAGACACTATAATACATACAGTTTATATATTAGATTCATCAAGGTGTGGAAGAAGCGATAATAGAGAAAGTAAACACAGGGCGGGTCCGGCAGGACTCAGGTGACTGCCACGGGGTCGTGCTGACGCTGCAGACCTACTGAAAAGTTCCCCAAAGGAGTGGTTCTTTATAGAAGGGAAGCTTCCAAGTTGATGACAAAGATTGCGTTTATGTGGGTTGTTGCAAGCTTTTATTTCTTTATTTTCTTTTTCTTTTTTAATTTAATTTTTTTTCTACTGTATCGAACTTCTAATCGAAGGATCAGACAAAATATTATTCACACTCGGACGGTCAGCAGAGTATAAGGCATCGGGGATTTGGGGAGGTAGGCCACCTAGCAAGCAAAGCTACACAAATAATATACTTGTTATATGAATTTGTGTCTTCTTTTTTTTATGTGTTACTTGTGATTAAAGATGGTTAAATTTATCATATGTAGAAATCCATAATTTGTGTACCTTTATTTTTGTCCACCAATTTGGTTTTGTTTAGTCAATGATTGTTCTATTTGTATTTTTCTTTTTTAATCTATGCCCAAAAAAAAATATATATCATAGTACTTAGAAATTTTTAATTTTTCACTTCATAATTATGGTTTCCTTCAGACAGTATATCATTAAAAATCATATATATTGCGTTTTATAATAGGAAGTAACTGTCACCAACGGACCCCGGATTCCATGGGCCGGGACCGGCACTAGGCCGTAAGCTAAGGGCCCCCGGAGGACCCGTAGTTAAAGCCTGAAACACTAAAAATTTATTATCTCAATTATAAATTTTTAAACATTCAGCCCATATTATTATGAAAGATAAACTCAATATTTTATTATTTCTCGGACCAAGTTTTATCTCTACAGCATTCATAGTTCGAGCCGAATTTACAATACGATTCACATTTCTTAATATGGGCTTACAGAATTATTTATGTCTAATGTTAAATTACAAGCTAAATATATGTTAAATTCTACAACTGGAGTCACTAATTCTTTGGTCATACATAGCTTTTTATACGCAATATTTTCACACTGCGAATAATTATAGAACCGAGGAAAATATTTCCTAGTTGCCACTGAGCGCGAAGGAAACATAGCTAAAACTGGAATTTTACGAAAAAACTTACTTCCTGGGAAAAATATACTATGAACACTCGTTGTACGCTTTTTTATACGATCAGTAAATACTTATTGGCACAACACCAATGTCATCTTCACACAAATACTCTTGTTCATAAAGTATTAGTCTAATCTAGTCATCCTGACTTAGTATGTGCTTCACGCGACCAATCACACAAATGGCATATCACCAGCACTCACAAGTAATGTCACCTTTCACATTAAAGCAAGCAAGTGGAAAATTAGTCAGTGGGCCACCTGAAACCCCAACGAGCCGTCTCACACAATGGCTCGCCCTCTGCATACATGGCTTGCCACCAGGGATAGCCGATCCCCCATACGGCCCAAACTTGGTCTAATCCTCACTGACCAGTCCTCTCATTAATTTCTTCCGATTCCTCTTCTCTTTTCCAAATTAAAACAGGATGGGCCAGCTCCGGTGGTCTCCATCCAATCTAGATCATCAAAGTGCTCAGCACAGGGAGGCCACCCTGCGGGCTACAATCAAATCTAAGATTTATCAGGTGGCGCAACTCACAGAAGCCATCCTGTGAATTTCCATAATATGATATATCATCAGGTGCACAAGGGGGCGCCGATCTTCCCATTTTCCCGGCCGACGGTCAAGTAATCATTATCATAACCGGATCCATATCACAGGACCGTCCTCAAAAACCCATGGTGGTCACTTCATCCCAATTTCAACCACAAACAAAGCACAACATATCACAACGCAATTAATCAAGTATTTGCAATTAAATGCAAACATATTAAGATCAAATTAAACATCGTACGCAATGCACAATTAGGCATCCAAAATCAATGCAAATTTAAATAGTAATAGTGTTAACAACAAAAACAATTAATAAATCAACAAATAAATAAATATGATAAACCCCATAACAATGAAAAATGAATAAATTTAAATCATTCGAATACTTAATGAATAACAATGATAATTTAAATTAATATAATCAGAGTACTTTATTTATAGAATTCTATTTAAGAATAAACTTATTAATTATATTGTTTAATTAAAACTAAATCTAGTATCTATCGAAATTTCCAAGGCAGGCCATCTCCCCTAAAAGTGGGATTATCTACAATGCTTTAATATATCAGCAATCATTATATCCAATCACCATTACAAACAGCCCATCATCGGGCAATCAAAATAATTTTAATTTCCCTCCTTCTTCAGAAAACCAACAATGTCAACATTCAACTAAATCAACCATGTTCCATTCATTATTTTCAATCTTCCTGCTTCACATTCAAATATAATTAGCCACTTTAGCTAAATACCGAAATAAATGAAATCGTTTATTACATACATATACAGCAAATCTTATACTGTTAAGTTAGTTAATTTCAGTATAATTCTTATTCCAAATACATTTATACCCTTTTAATAATTCTTATGCAATATGTTAATTCAT
The DNA here is from genome assembly GCF_014843425.1 of Jatropha curcas. Next base: position 1,546,695 of record NW_023591619.1, on the reverse strand, counting down.
TAAACTCTTTTTATTTTTCTGATTATAACTAAGAATCTCATAATTGAATTTAATTGTCTACGACATCTTCCCTTCAAACAAATACACTCGGATCATAAGCTAACAACAACCCATTTTTAATCGGTCATATCAAAATAAAAATAAAGCCATATTTATATATCAACCAATACAGAACTTAGGAAAATATACTCACTTAGATTACTATTTTTTGTATATGTTCTAAAACGACAATGCAAGACTAAGGTCATTGCTGCCATAAATATAGCAAATAATTCATAGCGTATTCCTATACTAAAAATCATAGAAATTACACCAACCAACTACCCACCTTGCAAAAATTGAACTTTAACAACCTTCATTCTTAGCTTTGATAGTCAAAATTTATACAGGATCATTTCATAACAGTGTCAATTCGCAAAGGAATTAAGGTTTTTCTATCTTTTAAAATCATTGGATCCACCAACTAACTTAAAAGTTCCACGAAGAATTGAATTATACAAACCTTAAATGTACCCATGTCAAACCAAAAAAAAAAAAAAAAAAAAATCAATAGAAATAATTTGAAGAAGCTGCTGCAAACCTAAGCCAAATCAAGGTTTTCTCGGGATAAAACCATATTATAAACATCTAGTTAACCTCATTTAACCAACAACTTAAACTCTATCATTCAAATGCCTATATGCCCAAAGCAGAATTTTTTAGCCATTAGCTAGCGTGTGGCTGCTACCTATCTCAAATCCATTTTCAAGTTCTTTCATAGGACATTACCATACACACCCCATAACTTACACATTTCCGTTGAAAAATGCAGTATTAGTGTCAAATTAAATAGTAAAATCAGATTTTTCCCACTTCAGTCTGTGTTGACTTAGTGTGTGTCAGGAAACCATCGAAAGCATTTTCCTCCATTCCATGATCGTTACACAATCCCACCTTTACTAGTCAAAATTAGCTATATTATTTGAAATATGCTAATGATGAAGTAATAATTGAACCAGGAAAATATCTTAGGGATCTCACCACTATTAAAGGCTCAACCAAAGGATTATCTCTCATCCTAATCCATTTTCCTACGCTCTCACGCTGCAAAATTTTATGATTGTTGTTATTGACGAGTATGATCTATAACACTTTTGTATCGTGAGCTTCTTTAATAATCATGATCCCTTTATTTCCATCAATGATTATTGCTTATCAATAGCTTCATTTTGAAGAAAGGGTTGTTTAGAAATAATATGAATGAGAAATCTAGTTCCTGAACACTATGATCACTAACGGAAATGGAAAGTTGGGAAAAATAATATTCTGAATTTTTTGAACTATTATTATTGATCACACTATAACTGCATTTTTCAAGTAATGTGTAAGTTAGGGTGTGTATGTACGTCCTATGAAAGAACTTTAGAATGAATTGTGATAGAGGTAGCAGAACGCAACCCACTCTGCTAAATGAATTTGCTTTAAAAAATTTTCTGCTTGAATTATGAAGGCATTTGGACATGATAAGTTAAGTTTTGTTGGTAATGAGTTAAAACTTAGTGTTTATAATATGGATTTTTGATCGAGAAACCTTGATTTGCTTAGGTTGGCAGCAGCTATCTTCAAATTATTTCTATTGATTTTTTTTTTGGTTTGAATGGTACAATTAAGGTTGTAAATCTGATTCTTTGCGTGGACTTAGTTAGTTGGTGGTGATCCATTGATTTTAAGATAGAAAAACTTAATTCCTTTGCAGAATTGGACAGCCTGTTATGAAATTGATCCTTATAAATTTTTGACTAATCAAAGCTAAGAATGAGTTTTAAGTTCAATTTTTGCAAGGCTGGGTTAGTTGTTTGTAATCTATGATTTTAGTATAGAAGAGCTATTTGAATTTTTTATTTGGCAGCAATGACCATTCAGTTCTTGCACAATTTGTTTGTCGAACAACAATATAAATATTATTAGAGTGAGTATAATTCTTTCCATAAAAGGGGTATTTCTGTATTGAGGTTGATATATTAAATGCCTTATTTTTATATTGTCATAGACGATTAAGATGGGGTTTTGTATTAGCTAGGATGATCATGTAATGGTGAGAAGATGTCGTTAAGAATCATTAAATTCATATGAGATCCTTCGTTTAATAATACACATAGGAAAATAAAAGAGTTTAGGGATATTTATATTTGCCATTATGAGATTTATATTAATCGAGTATATGTACTTTGGTGATATTAAAGAGATACTATTCATAGAAATTTAAACTAATCTCCTAAACATAGTATGATTTCAAGTATCTTGTCTAATTCTGTTATGTATTATGTAATAAACTGATTATTCAATTTAATTCGCGTATTTATGTTTAAGTGGCTCTAATTTATTATAATTTGATGTTGAAGCTAGGACTATAGGATTAAATATGAAATGGAAACATGTTTGAAATTTATTTAGGTTGAATGTTGACATTGTTGTTTTCTGAAAGGAGGAGGGAAAATTAAATTATTTGAATTGCGGAACCGATGGATGGGAAACTCAGATGTGTGCTTAATGGGTTGATGGCATATAATATTGCTATATTTAAGCAGAGTAAGATAATCCCTTAGGGCGAATGGATTGCAATGCCGAAAAATTTCTCGATAGAACTTAGATTAGTTTTAAATATAACAATCATCATATTAATAAGAGTTTACAATATTAAAGCTAATATTCTATAATACTAACAGTTACTCTGATTAATCTCATTTTATTATCAGTTATTATTCTATATATAGAGTGTATTTCGAATATTTATTTATTCATTTTCATTGTTATTGTATTATCATTATTATTATTTGTTGATTTTATGTAATTGTTCTTGTATGTCTTTAAACACTAGCTTACTTATTTATTTGCCATTTAGATTTTGTGGATGTCCGTATATTGATATAGCATAATTGCGTTTACGATGTTCTCATAATTGTATTTAATTATGAGTTTGCAATTTAATTGCAATACTATGACTTAATTGCGTTGTGATATGTTGTGCTTTTGTTATTGTGTGGAATTGGGATGAATGATGGTACCACTCATTGGGTTTCGTGAGACGGTACTGTGATAATGGATACGGTTATTGATATGATTACTTTGACCGCTCGGCGGGAAAAATGGGGCAGATCGGCGCCCCTGTGAACCTGTGATATACATTATATGGAAAATTCACAGATGGCTTCTTGTAGTTGCGCACCTGATTAATTAGATTTGTGTAGCCCGCAGGGTCGGCCTCCTGTTTGTTGAGCACTTTTGATATCTAGATTGGATGGGTAGAAGCGCAAACCAAATCCCAGAGTTGCACTCATATATGATATAAATATGGAATAATGAGAAAAGAGAGAATGGGAAAAATAATACTTGAAGAGGTACTTGGTCAAGTTGAGGATTAGAACCAGTTTTGGCCCGTACTGGGGGATCGTACTCGCCTGGTGCAGCATGTAATTGAGAGGGTCGAGCCATGTTGAGGTACGGGCTCGTTTGGGTTCAGGTGGCGCCATCTGGACTAATTTTCACTTGAGCTTGTTTTAATTTGAAGGTGACCAGTTACTTTGAGTTGCTGGTGATTATGCTCCAATTGTGTGATTGGTCGACTCGGAATTGAATGCAACCACTAACTAGTCGGATTTAACTAGATTGATATATTTTTAATATACACCATTTTGTGTGAATGGCATGTGTTGTGCAAATAAAATAAAGTATTACTTCTTAGAACATAAACTCACCAGTGTCTTGTTATATTGTTTTTTCCCGCAGGATAAAGTATAGTTTTTCTTTAATACCATTCAAGTTTTAGGCTATAGTGTGTTCTTCGGCGACAGACGGCAATAGGAAAAATTTTCCTGGTTCTATAATTATTTACTACTGTAATTATGCGTATCAAAAAGCTATGTATACCAAATAATTGATGACCTCCGCAGTTGTAGAATTTACATATATTTAGCTGTAATTTACATAGACAAAACTTAACAATTCCCTGTAATGCCGCATATAGAATGCTGATGTATTGTTAAATTCGGCGTTTTCCGAACTTATAGAAAGACTGTAAAGAAGATAAAACTTATGGGCGAAGCAGACATAATAAAAATTATGAGGGATTTATTCTTTCATAATAACTATGGGAGCTTCCGCATCAGACTGGAATGTTTAAAATTATATTGAGATAATAAATTTTAGTGTTTAGGCTTACTTACGGGAGTCTTCGGGGAGGCCCTCTTAAGTGCTCGTGGGCCCTTTATTAGTGCCTCGGTCTCCAGGCCCGATGGATCGGGTTTACGTGACAAGTTTAGTCTGTCCATATTTTATAGTATTATGAATTTTTTAATGATTAAATCTCTATATTTCTTGAGGAAAATCCAATTACTTAATTAAATTAAGTTTCATTAAAAAATTAAACATACATCTTCACATACTTATGATATATATTTTTTTTGCATTAAGATTTAAAAAGTAAAATATAAAATCAGAACCTCATTGACTAAACAAAATCCAAATGTGGACAAAAAATTAGAAGGACAAATTATGATCTACATGTAAATTAACTCTTTAATCACAATTTAAACATTAAAAAAACAAAATTCATAATAAATCTATTTATTTGATTAGCTTGGCTTGCTAGGTGCCACCTCCCCAAATCCCCGATGCCTTTATTACTTTGCTCCGTGAAATAAATTTTGTCTACCTCGATTAGAAAAGTTCGAAAAGGGTAGATCAAAAAAATTAAATTTTAAGAAAAGAAAAAGAAAAGTAAAAGAAATAAAAGCTGTGCACAATCCTCCAGAATATTAAACGCAATTCTTTGTTCATCACTCTTGAAGGCTTCCATATAAAAAAAACCACTCCTTTGGAAACTTTTTCAGTTAGAATCTGCAGCCTAATCTCAGAAGGACCGCCGTGGCGTCACCTGGTCCCTGCCCGGACCTCTGCCTGTGTCTTTACTTCTCTATTATCGCTTCTTCCCACACCTACTTGAGTGAGATCTAATATAGGATATTAACATGTATGTAATATATAGTAGTCTTTTCTAGTTTTTCTTCTATATACTATGACATCAAGCAATATGGCAAGCTTTGCACTTGTTTCGACACCCAAAACGGTTGAAAAAGAAGGACAACCCACAAACGGTATTACAGCGTAACCCGCAATCCGCCTGCCAACTCCAGCAACCGGTGGACCACGTGTCCGATCCACTCGTTAAAGACAGTACTGATCTTTGATTTCAGGACAGGCTTTAGCTGCAGCCCATTTCTTTTCAGGCAGCAGCCCAGCAACAACAAAACGGGACTGGAATATTGCGTTGACTGGTCGGCTCGCTTCGGTACCCGAATAATTCCGGGTCCAAGAAAACCCAGTTTGCCCGGAGCTCCAGTTCGAGGGCCCCGGTCACTTACTGACCCGTTGTTGCAGCCCCACCAGCTTGTAACCAGGTTCTGTGGTTTAAGTTTAAATATACAATGAGCATGCATTGGTTATTGAGGCGGCATTGATTTATATTTTCATAGTTATGTTAAAATAACAGGATTTGTTGCCGGGTATTTTTATATGCTATTAATCTTAATTGTGGTTATTGTGTTTGTGGTTTGACAATTTGCGGATATGATTATATGTTATTTGTTATTATAGGAGACATGAAGGATTATTAATTTTCATTTGTCTGTTTGAATCTCAGTTGCTAATTAAAGAGTGAATGGAGGATCCTGTTGTTGTTATGTTGTTTATAATCTGCATTTAATTAGAGTCAAAGATAAATGAGTTTTGATTTAATTGTCTATTCTACTCAGGCATTGGTATTCTACTGTCTGCCAGTGAATGGTTCCGAAAGATAGTTAAAATTTTGGTGGTCTTTAATTGATTCATTTTACTTTTTACCTATTTAGTGTCATATGCTGATTGTTTGAGGCGCTTAAATATGGGCTAATATGTTGGTAGATTAATAGTACTCGTTGCTTGCCTTAGTGTTCTGAAGAATTGACAAATTTTTTGGGAGGTCTAAATGGTTACTACAATATATATTTTTCCAAATATAATATTCCCTAGTCCTTTCATCCTTTTTATTTCTTTAAATTGTTGTGATTTTTAAGAATTTACCTATTTCTTCGTTGAACAAAATTTTATGTGGATTATCTAATAGGCTTTTGGAGAGAATGAGAAATTATTGCAATTCTGAGGAAATATACACTTCCGTATTTTTAAAAATCTTCTCTTATCATTTTGTTCGTGTTAGCTGCTCATTAAAATGGCAAAGAAAGATCAGATGTGTCAGATCATCATGTAAAATAGTTGAAAGAGACATTGTTCGAGAAACACAATTTCATATGATTTTCATCTGTAACCCTTCTCCCCATGGGCCACTTCAAAACTGTGTCTTAAATTCCTTCAGTTTATTTCAATTTATGCATCATATTTGAAGATTTAATTGTGATGCATGTAGGTTACTTGTGTCTTGTGTTGATGTTTATCGACATCATTTGTAAACTTAGTCATTGACATTAAAATTAAAGATATAGCAGTCAAAAATCACTTGCTTTAAATCTATTTAGAACTCACAATATTGTAAACCAAAAACAAATGTCTTAAATGTATGGCACTAATACAGTTTT